>JAPTYQ010000003.1:5032756-5047949 GCA_029814465.1 Ostorhinchus cyanosoma
GTTAATAAATCGGCTACATATTGGCCGATGTCGATTAATCGGCGAGACCCTATAATCGGCCCGATTAATCGGTCGGGCTCTAATCAATATGTTAAGTTAGGAAAAACATCGTTTTATCGCTCAGCTCTGTGTAATGCATCATGAATTATTCTGTTATTTCACAAATACTTTTTGCAGCTCTATACCGTTTTCTACCTTTTCAGCACTATAAAACTGGTGTACTCAGCTGTAACATATTTGCAGATAAACAGTAAATGTTTCATTTGTTATACTCAAGAACTGAAAAATGCCATCTGCTTATGCGAGTACATGAGAGCATGTGTAGTACTGACTAACAGAGAAATTGGAAACGAGCCTTATCATGGGCCACTAGGTACAACACTGATGTTCAAATGTGTACAAAGCAGCCACAGTGGTATGTGGGTTATTGAGTGACTCCTGTGTAAATAACAACAGCCACGTGCAGTATGCATTAGTGTGTGGAATGTGCGTGTTTGTGCCTGCTGAAGCATTATCCCTAAAGACAGGACAAATTAAGGTGGTGCAGAAATGGTTACGACTAAGATGTTGTTGTGTTCTTTAGCTCTTAATTTAGTCCGTAATTTGCCCCACTCTACAAATTCCTGCTGCGTCTTCTGTCATCTAGTTGAGTTTTCCTAACAATAAAAGCCTTTTCCAAGGGAGCCAATACTGTTCAAACCTGTTGTGAAAAATCAATTTGGTTTAAAGAGAGACAAGGGGGGAGGGGTAGGCACTTCACAGAGACAAGTTTTGTATTGGGACGCCTCTACATTTCTCATGCACGCACTGTTGACAGGGGGGAGGGGTGAGCAAGTGATGGGAAGAAACTGGAGTGCATTAATAGAGGAGTAGTTCTGTATGAGGGTAGACTTGTCTGGGTGAATGTGTGGGAGTGAGTGATTGTAGTTGCTCAGTCGAGTGTAGACAACTGATGATTGATGTTTGATAGGGGTCACAGGCAAGTCTTGTGACGGCTGTGCAACTTTGTGTGGGTTTGTACAGGACACTTCCAGTATCCAATGCCCCCCCCCGATTCCATGATCTCTCTGCTTTGTGGGATTGTCAACACGTTCTAATCCTTCATGATCATGCACAAAATTTCAGTTATAACTTTTTAAAATAAAATTGGTCCAAAATTTATTGTCAGTACTGATATTATAAGTCACATTTTTTTCAGTATACTTTTGTCATCCATTAGTCTGTAATTCTCTAAAGTGTCCAAAGGTTTAATTTGAAAATCCATGCAAATAAGAATATAGATAAGATGCACAACACATTGTTGTAACACAATGGGTAAATTGTGCGGAAGCTGAGCATAGCAGTGGAAAACACTGGGCAGTGCAATCTCATCTATTCTGGCAAATATTTTTAGAGAAGAGAATTTGAATGTGTTAAATAACTGTTGGAGTAGGAAAAACTATTGTAACCAATCTGCTGGGCATTGCAGAGGTGCTAATATTCCACACTTCTATTTAACAGTATGTTCCATAGTTCAAAATGGAGGACAAGTAGAGTTCAGATAAGGCTATGTCAATTTAATACTTCATTCAAATTGTACCTGTAATCAAACTAATTGTCAACATAAGGCATTGAATCAAAACGTAAGGTCTGTTTTGTTTTTTTTGTTTTTTTTAGTGCTTAGTTTAGGATTCAAGTTGTTTTTGTAGACCTCTGTCAGTGACCTGCACACAGACTAAACTGAGCACAGAAAAGAGACCCTTGTTTGGCAAAAGACTGACTGTTTAAGTAAACAGAGTGAATGTGGTAGCCAAGGTTGCGTTGTCTGTGCGGCTTCATATCTACCGTGCTGTGTCTCTCCACACCTGTGAAAACTGCAGAGCCTCACATCGGCCTCAGCCAAACTAAAGAAAGATATGCCACCACAGCACAAATAACACTGTAACGACTCTCCCCATTAAAGCTGAACCAAAAGTGCAGACGTCCAGACTGCTGTTTCTCAACAACTTGGACCGCACAGTTGTTCAGAGATCAAAGTAATTCAGACAAGAAACAGACAGGCATTTCTGTATTTTTATGGCTGCCACGAATCTTTGCAGGAATTTAACACGTCTCTGCACTTTTCCACAGCTTTTCTCCTTTTTGTTAAATCTTAAATGTGTAGTTGAGAGAACAAAACATGGCTGTTAATGACACTTCTTTAAATGAAGACACTCCTATCTTACAGGGAAGGACTTTTTAGACAAAAGGTAAATGCCTAGATGTAGGGCGAGAAAATACAATGATTACCGTTACTGCAATGTATTTCTAAATTCTCAAAATACCTCCACATATTTCAGTGTTTTGTTCAGTTTTATTCCTGCATATTTTTACTAACGAATCATTATTTGTTTTGAATGTACTGCCTTTCGTTTTTTTTCCCAGATAACTGTCATGTTTGGACCATGTTCCAATCCAAACCGTAAACCGCTATCTTTTGTGATTTGTTGTGTAAAAACTCAGATACATTTTTATTTGGTGTGAAAGCCTTTACATGTGGTTTTTTTTTTTAAACCTTTTTAAATTTTAAAGCTGCAAATAATTGGTGTCTTTGATATGACAATTTATATCATGATTACATATTTGGCAATATCTTAGCAGTTATACCTAGATGTAACATAAAGAACATGTTTTATGTGTTTGAGCTCGAGTCTGTGTTGTGTTCTGAGTTTGTGTGCTGCGGTGGCTGGCTACAGGGATTCTGTCAGCACATCTGGCCTCTTTGTGCCATGGCCAAAGGGCAGCTCAGAGTGTGTGTGTGTGTGTGTTTGTGTGTGTCCAAATGCTGTGTTCAGTAGATGGGATTTTGTGGAAGATGACAGTATGCCAGTGTTCAGTCATGGTAGCTGTAGTTTAAAGCATTTGATCTACGGGGACAAGAGAAAGAGCCACTCCAGTAATTAGCTGTGACTCTTTATCCCAGCCTGACCACAAAAAGCTGATTTAGTCCTTGGACACTGGATTAAAAGAGATCTCTTTATTATTACTGATAATTCTGAATGCTGAATGAAATGTTTTTAGTAGTTTGTCTTGTGCCTGTTTGGATAGGGATCATATATTCAGTATTTACAGTATTGCGTTTTCCGTATTGTTCTAGGGCTGGGCGATATGAACCAAGAATCATATCTCGATATTTGTTTGCAGAATGGCAATACACAATGTATATCTCTATATTATTTTTCTACAAACTAATACCAAAAAGACAGTTCAAGGTCAAATTCACAGGTACTAGCTGCCATATAGGCACTTTTTTATTGATGGAAAGCAGCACAATATCAACATGTACATTAAAAAAAAAAACATAAAATAAATAAATATAAATGAAATGAAATGAAATTGGTCCACAACAAATATGTGGAAAACAATGTTCTTTTACAACATAACAAAATGTACAGACCTGAGCAAACATGGTAATTTTTGAAGAATTCGGCGGTTATACGATACTGTATATCTATACTGTCAATAGCAAGGCAAAGTTTATTTGTATAGCACAATTCAATCACAGGGCAATTCAAAGTGCTTTACAAAAATGGAAAAGACAGGTTAAAAACATACAATTACAGTTAAAACATAATAAAATCAATGAATTAAAATAAAGTAAAAGAGAAGAGAAGAGTGCAGATGGAACCCTTTCAGTTGTATGCATAGTTGAACAGAGCCGTTTTCAGCCTGGATTTAAACACCGTCAGAGTAGAGGCCTGTCTGACGTCATCAGGAAGACTGTTCCAGAGTTTAGCTGCATGGAGCTGAAACGCAGCTTCACCCTGTTTAGTCCTGACTCTGAGCACCAGCAAACGGCCTGTCCTTGAGGTTCTCAGGGTCCAAGATGGTTCATATGGGACCAACATGTCACAGATGTACATGAAGAGACTTATACACAAGCAGAGCTGTTTTAAAGTCTATTCTCTGAGCAACAAAATAAGTCAAAACTATTTGACTGAAAACAATTTTTCCAATTTATTGTTTTTGAAAAAATTTGTCAAATACAGTGTTACGTACAATACACAACATAAAGTGCATCTCTTAAAGTGCATTAAACATAAAATGCATCAAGCTTGTCACACTACTGTGAATTAAACTGTTGCAAAAAATTTGATTTTCCTTTAATAACATATGAAACGATGAAAGCATCCTAACCTGCAGGTCACAGTCATTGAAAACATAAGGAACAAAGTGCTTTGAGTTACTGATAGCATAAAATAAAAATTCACATAGTTCTTGTTGTCTGAACTGAATAGACTGAATGGAAAAAAAACCTGTGACTACATATTGCATAAGTTCGTTCCAGCAGAGATGTGGTGGGACGTAATGGTCACATATGACTCTGGCTCTGGACGTCCACCTATTGCACGTCAGGGCCACTCTGTGCAGAGCCAAGAGACGTTTTCACGGCCTCTTTTACCTCCTCATACATCTTGGGCACAGCGGTGTTCACCATGTGGACCCGTTGCAATATCTTGTAACGTGGCTCTAAAGTATGCACCATCCATCTAAAGCCAGCGTTGTTGACCACACTGTACGGCTGCAAATCTTTACAAATAAAATGCACCAACGACTCCGTGATCCGCTGAGCACGAGGTGATAAAGATGGAAGAAAGATACACAGCACAGTTTGCTTCGACTCCACTGGTTTCGGTGGCTGCACCTTTGCTAATACATCTGAGTGGTGTCTAGCAAGATGAGACCGTAAGTGGGTGGTGTTCCCGCTGTATTTCACGGCAGCACGACAGAGCTTGCAAATGGCATTTCCTTTCTCTAACTCGCTGCTTGTGCTTGTGTTGTTATTTTGTCAGCCATGCTCGCTCCCTTTACCTGTGCACTCTTGCTTGCCTCAACAGAAATGCCGCGGCGACATATAGCAGAGTAGCTCTTTGGCGCCATCTACTGCGGTGGAGGTGGAGAGGTCGTATTTTACATCGAACTCGGATATGGACTTTTGTTTTTCGAAAAATCAATATGAAGGGTTGACATATCGATATTATATTGGAGGTCAAAGTATCGCGATATATTGCTGTATCGATAGTTTTTCACACCTCTATTTTTGAGATAGTAAAAGGCTGATGATGTTTATTGATTTAATGTGGCTGTTAAAGTTTAGGTCTGAGTCCATAGCATGCCAAGCCTGTAGATGGCAGTGTAGTGGGATAATCGAGTACCATTAACCAATCAGAATCCTGTATGAACCGTTACTTCCGCTGTGAAACTTTGGAGATGTAGTTTTCCTGGTTCAGCATCTGAGACGTGTAACCAATGTAAATGGATGAGCCAGTGACTTAATGTACAATCACTAACTGCTTTTCTGATGTGACAGAAGGGATGAAAAAGGGTTTTAACTATGAATCGATTTATGACAATGTTGAAACACCTCATAAAAGCCTTATTTTATATCGAGTAAATACATGAAGATCCTGTTAAGCAGATGTAGTGAACGCAAATTAGCTAAGAGCCGCTAGCACCAAACTTCCTTATTTTCTCCTTAAATCCTTGTAACTTCACTTATCAGTGCTTCTTGTTTTGTTGTTTTTTTACAGTGTAGCGCTGTCATTGAATTATTAATCTGCATACCAACTAGGGCTGCAACTAACACTAATTTTTATAATCGATTAATCTGTAGATTTTTTTAATAACTAAGCGATTCATTGGATAAACACAAAAGACTCAATTCTCAAAGATAGGTATTTAACCCAAATCAATTAGGCTGCAGACAAGTCACTAATGATTACATCCCTGCAATGGCTTCAGGTGTAGTTAGCGAGCACTAGCCCATTACCTAGACTTGTTATGACTAGAGACTAGCAAGCTATAGTCTTCGACCAGCTGCAGTTATATGCTATCAAATTAGCATTGTATGTATTAGTTCCAGTTGTCAATAGGTAAAGTCTGGTGGTCTGATGCACAGAGATGGATGAAAATGTTTTAATTACCACAATAGTGTCTAGCTAGCGGGCTAAAGTAATCATGACACTTAGGCTATGTTAAGCTAGGTTATTATGTTCCCGGTGGCCACGGCAGCCCATTTGCCCAAAACATAGTGCCCCCTGGGATTTTAGCTCTTTTCTCCCTATTCAAGTTGTGTTACATAAATGGCGCACTACATTTTGGCCAAATGGGACTACAGTGGCCATCTGTGACATAATGTAAACCTAGCTTTAAAATTTGGCCGGCATCCAAAGCCTCAACCAAGACCCAACAAATCAACTGCCGAATTCATTGCCAGCTCTTTTAATAATCTATTTAATAAAGTCATTGTTGCAGCACTAATACCAACCATACAACACATACCATGATAGTTTGAAAGTATGCTTTCCTCATACCAGCAGATCTGTTTATTGTTCATGTGAAGGCACAGCCTTGCTGTACTGTTCTGACTGCCTTTGTTTACTTTCATAAAAAGGTTGATTGTGGCTGGTTATTTTAGGGCTTTCAGTGTGTTTGGTAGCAAAGAGGGTCCTCCGGCTGTGCAGTGAAGGAGTTGGTGTATTAAAAAAGATCCCTGTGAAACAACAGACCTCTACTTACTATTCCTGGAAAGAGAAAAAGACTGGAGCCACCCACCCCCCATCTTCATCTTGTATTTGTATTTTCTTGGTTGGTTCTCTGCCTACTGAAAATTCACCTGTTCATGAGCACAGTGTTGAAAGTGTGTAGTTTGCCATCAGACTGATGTCAGTTATACAACACAACTCTTCTGTTAGACAATTTAGTCTATATTCAAGATTGGTATTGTTTTTAGGTAGCTGCTTACATCCTCATTCTTTTAACATTAGAGCTCAGCCATAACTCAATTGTCAAGGGCAAAGGGGGAGAAACCACTGCAGACAGTGGGGAGTCAGTCTGATAGAGAAGACAGTTGGGCAGGGAGAACTAAAGAAGCCCTCTAAGCAAAGGACCAACAACAGCACAAAGAAACCTAATGTTCAAGAGTTTGACTCAAAGGTTTGGTTTATTATTTTTAGTGACATTTAATGGTGAAGTTGTTGATGGGACTTTGGATATGTGTAGTACTTAATTTACCTGTGTGCTTTGACAAATAAAGTAGGTTGGTTCAATTTAACCTTTTTCTCTTGGTCTCTAAAACACTTAAGCTAAAGTCATGCCCAGTATGAGACAGAAGGCCTTTTATTAGCTCTCTGTTGGGTTTAGACTGATACTTTGATGACACATCTGGGTCACATTCGGAGGGCAGCAACATGAGAAATCATGTTGCTGCCCTCCGAATGTATCGCCTTTGCAAACGCCTCATCTCAGGCAAGTGAGGGGTTCAGGACACAGTAAGTCTGGGAATTTTTCCCCCCACTTGCTGTGTGTTTGTGTGTATAAATCCACTTCTGTACCAGGAAAAGTCCCTGTGCTGTAAAAGCTTTTTAGGTAGTGTGTGTGTGGGCTCAGTAAAACCTGTGTGTGGCCTTTTCTTTGGATGTTTTCAGACAATGTGGGCCATAGTTAAAGTGTGATGGAGATGCCCAGTGCCTGCCTGGAGTGGGAAATAACCATGTCGGAAGGGGCGCTGCATCTCTTTGTGCTTCTGGCTGCAAAGCCCCTACAAATCAGCTCGGACAGTGCCATAAATCATGTCAGCTGGCACTAAAAGGATAAATGTTCATGAGTGTGCATCAACACCAGTCCACACCCTTACTAAGCATGCGGCCAGATGCAAGCACATACAAACACTCTTTGTTCCCTGACATCCACTCAATACTTTGTATCATGTATTTTTTTTTTTTTAACTGAACCATTTTGTAATTTATAATAGTGACAAAGTACAGGGGTTGTGGAATGACAATACTCTGCCAGGCCTGCAACTAACAATTGTTGTAAAGGTAATGTTTTTTTTCTCAATTAGTTGTTTGGTCCATAATAGGCCATAAAATGGGGGAAGTATCCATCTGTGTTGTTGGGTGCACAACCCAAAGATATTTTGTTTACAAATACAGAGAAGTAAAGGAATCAGAAAATACTGACATTTAGGAAACGGGAATAACTGATAAATTGAGACTTTTCTTCCTCAAAATTAAAAAAAAAAATGGAGCTATAGATAGATGATAAATTCTGTTTTTAGAATCAGTGGAGTATTACCAAACAATATTCACCACTCTTCCCTAGTCACTGACTTTTTGTAATTAACTTTTTTTTAAATTACAGCAGAGGATGACTGACTCTAAACAGTCATGTGCTCCTCTTCAACCCTATGCTGCTGCACTAACTCACTTCATATATTTGCAGTGGCATAGTACATTATAGATGTTATATGCCATTTAGGTGATAAAACAGAACAACTTAATATGGCAAAATGTCTAGATGTCAATTGTCCATAACTTGTTGATGCATAAAAAGGTTCTTTTCCAACCTAGGCTTGACAGTCAGGTAACTGCAGTTAAATGTAATTCAAACTTTAAAGTCCTACCTGCATTATACAAACTCCTGAAGGTTAAAGTGGACTAAACATTTTTACAGTTGACAGATTAAAGAATCTGTATTTGGATTACAAATGAACTTGCATGCCCACTAAAGTAATTCTAACAACCCATAATGCAATGCTCTTTGTAAAGACAACCCCACACCTGCCACAGATCAAATCTAAATGGGAAGCACTGATTGCTGTACTGAAAAGTATCTTTATTCTCAATCCCAAACTGTGCCAAAGCTTTTCTGTTTGCAGACGATACACACCCTTTACATGGAGACTCCCACACGCTCACATGCATCAAAAATCCCCATCCTCCCCCAAACACACACATCCCGCCCTCCTCTCTGTTCTTAAAGCCCAGGGAGGGGAGGTTATGTGTTTTAATTAAACTTGTAAGGTCTGTTGTGTTTGGCTGTCCTATATTGATGTTTGTGTTTCCAAAGTCCCTGCTTTCATTTTGGTTTACGACCTCCCTTTGAACTGTGGTCTGCTCTCCCCACAACGAACTTTCCAGACACTACGGGACAGGAGTCCCATTTCTGACCAACTCTTACACTGTGTTTGTCACTTGTGATGGGCATTTCACAGATTCTGTTTTCCATATTGAAAACCTCCAGTGACAATGTTTGGATTTTATTGCACAACAAAACAGAAGATTCCTCTTTATTTGTGAAGTCAGTTCTCTGTTGTTTGGTGTTAATTTGTATTTGCTCACACTGGCTAAAACATTGTAAATACACAGCTGTTTTCAATTTGCTTATGCCATCACACCTCAACAGAATTTGGGTTGAGTGATAGACTGGAGTTCAAATTGATCTCAGGCTGCATCTAAATAAGCCAAGACATGCAGGCTTTGGAAATTGTGTGTTGGATGTGATGAATATAGCTGGTCCTTCAGGGACAAACAAACAACTTCCTAAGCCACCACCACCACTGCAGCCACTCCTCAGCAGCATAAGCCTTCAAAGAGAGAAAACAAGCCTGAAATGCTTCAGAAGTGCCTTATTTTTCTCACCAGTGTTTATGAATTGAAAATGCAACAAGAGTTTTCCCTGTCCATGGGCTCTGCTCTTTGTTGATCTTTGTTTGTATGTTTTTGAAAGAATAAGGGGCAGGGCTTTGTGTAGGTTGTGTTTTCTCTCTTAGTCCGAGTTGAAACTTAGGCTATGTTTCTACTTAGCCGTGTGTTTTTGTTTTTTTTTTAACAGATATTTCCCCCTCTCCATTAAAAAAAAAAAACAACAAAAAAAAATCCGTGCAGATGTGATAATTTTTTTAAAACTCTGTTTTTACACAGCTCTGTATATCTACACCATCAAGAGCATGCCAGGCCTATAGATGGCAGCGTAGTGAGATGATCGAGTACCAATAACCACCACAAGAAAATGTGAAAACGGTTATTTGCTGAAATCTCCATTTTGGCAGGAGTGCTATGATCTGGTGTAGCTGCACTTGGTCAGGTCTAGGGTCAGCAACAATATGTGCCCAAAGAATGAGGTCCGCTGACTACCTGAGCATACTGAAAGACCAGGTTATTCCATCAATGGACTTTTTTCTCCCTGATGGCATGGGTGTATTTCAAGATGACAATACAAGGATCCATTGTGCTTAAATTGTAAAAGAGTGAGTCAAGGTGCATGAGACATCATTTTCACACGTGGATTGGCCATCATGGAGTCCAGACCGTAACCCCATTGAGAATCTTTGGGATTTGTTGGAGAAGGCTTTGCGCAGTGGCCAAACTCTCCCATCATCAATACAAGGTCTTGGTGGAAAAATTATGACGACACTGACAGAAATGGATCTTGTGACATTGCAGTAGCTTATCGACACAGCAAACGGGCCGTAATCAAAGCTAAAGACGGTCAAATGAAATATTAGTGTGACCTTTTCCTCTTTTATTTTGGTGATGACTTTTTGGGTTGGTTTTTTTTGCCCATGCAGTGTCTTACATCAGCTTATACTGAATGAAAGAACTTGCATTATTATCCTGGCATGTGGAATATACATTCATTTTGGAAATTTAAGAGTAAATTGGCTGAGATTTACATGGTATACCTATGGATAAACAACAGCAGTGGACCAGCACAGATGGTTGAATATAAGACAATGCAGAGGTATTTTTTCTCTTTCACCCAAGACAGACCATACTGAAAGTGGTCACTTAAGAGAACACAGTGGAAAAATCCCATTCCAAGTTTAGAACTGAGCTGTCAGTGAAGTGAAGGAAAAAGGGTGAAGATTTGGGGTAAGAGAGAGCAGGGAACATGGTCGCTGGGTGGGTGTTAGTGGCTTTTCGTGGGAGGAGCTGCTGGTTTGTGCAGAGACGACTCACTATGCAACCACTCGCTGCAGTTCCTCCTTAATTACAGCTCTTCTGAAAGACAAGGCCAGGCATGCTTGTATGTGCATCTGTGTGTTTGGAAAACTTGCAGTAACACATACATGCAAATGTATCACAACTGCAAGTTTGAGCAAAGGATTTGTGCTCTTTGAGGAAATCCTAGTTTATCTCACACTATCAAAGCAAATAGTTGGCTTTACTGTAATCTGTTAGTAAATTACCATGTTGTCAATGGTTTTTTGTGGCACAAGGACAAACCATACTTACCTTGTATATGAATCTTTTTTTTATATGTTTAATACTGGATTTTTGTTTTTTGTTTTGGAAGTTACATTTTCTGTATAAGAACAAAACCCACTCAACTGAATATCCTAATCATCTAAACAGTAGGACTATATCGACTTCAGGGTCTGACATGAAAGGCAACAACAAGCTTTCTGGCATAAGTAACCTATGAGAAGTACTTGGTAGATATCACAACATCAGCTTAGTAATGCCTCTGCACAGAGTTATTCTGGGAGTCCATAATTACAAAGGAGGAACTGACTTTGCCTCTCTGGAGCTCACCAGCAGACACACTCCCCACTGGAAAGAGTCGCTCTGCTCACTTTAGCTTAACGTGTGTTGGCTGTCTCTTGCTAATTCCTGATAAACAAAGAGGCATACCCATCAGCTGCTGTTGTTCAGTGATTTCAGTAAGATTCTTGATTAGACATTCACGTGGGAGTGAGTGGTGTTTGATATGCATGTCCAGATGGGATACTATGGGTACTATGCATTGAGAATACAAACCTTATTCATCACCCAGAAGAAATTGGATTTGCTCCACCTTTATAGCACATAGTTATTTACTCTCTTGACTGGTGACCCTGGTTAGAGGTTCATGCTCCTTGAGGCAAATAGGATGCACAACTAAGTCTTTTTTTTTTTTTTTTTTTTTACATGAAAGCTTTTTTAAATCTGGCTATATCAACTGTAAAGAAATGTACAGTTTGATGTCTTCTCACCATTAACATCATATAGATGGTAGTGTTCCTATTATTTCAGTTTGTTTATTTGATGAATGGGACTTTTGAACCCCTTTTAAAGGTTCAGTGTGTAGTATCTGGGACATCTAGTGGCTTATTCTAGACTATTATTTTATTCATTATATGCTAATGAAAACCTAATCCTAAATATTGCATTCCATTTCTGCATTTAGATCCTCCTAAATACCTTTGATATTTAGACACAGTTGCAATCAAAATTATTCAACCCCCCCCCCCCCAAACTAGTAGCTGTTATCAATACACAAATCATACAAGAATCATTCAAATAGCTCAACACAACTAATTACAACTTTCTACTGAGTCTTGGCCCATTCCTCATGGGCAAAGGCCTCCAGTTTATTAATATTCTTGGGGTTGCACACTGTAACTTGCTTTTTCAAATCCCACTAGTGCATTTCCATGGGGTTCAAGACAGGTGACTGTGATGGTAACTCTAGTATCTTCCAGGACTTCTTCTGAAACCAAGCACTTGTGGACTCTGAGGTACGCTTAGGATCATTGTTCTGTTGGAAGTAGGGATGTAAACAATTAATTAACAATCGATTAATTGTCAATAAGAATTTGCTCAATGAAATCACGTTAATTGTCGGTTAATTGCTCTTTTCCGTGGCGGTGTTTGTGTCAACAGTACAGGGCGCCGCTGCCTAAACTCAGCTATGTTGCTGTCCTTGAATATTGGGGGCAGTTGTCCACCTGTCCACGCTGCGACTCCAGGACCGGGATAGTCGTGGAAAATCTCCTTCCATCATCTCAGAAAAAAAGACAGAAATGCCCATTTCTTCTAAAGTGCCCCTCTTCAGATCCAATGATTTGATTTCTCTGCAAAATTTCTTTTGTTCAACTCCATAAATGTCATTACCTGAACTGTATCCAATGGTTCAATTAATAAGTAAAATTTATTTATGAAGTGCTTTTCACAGATAAAAATCACAAAGTGCTGTACATAAAATGGGTACAATAAAACAAAATAAGAATATTTCATAAAATAAATAAGGAATATGACATGCTTTTTTCATGAAGTATATAAAACATATTTAGCTTTTATTCTTATAGACACTATTGAAGGAGGAAATGAGGTTTCCTGATATTTGATTGGGTCCATCTTGCCATCCACATACTGTAGGTTTCCAGTTCCAAAAGAAGCAAAGCAGTAAAACTGAGACACCGCTGTACTTCACTTGTAGTCAGGTCTTCTTACCAGCATATGCTTCATTCTTTCTCCTCTAGATGTTCCATTGATCCATAGGCCTGAAAAGTTAAGGTTTTTTTGTTTTTCATCACTCCACATAACAGAATCCCAAATCCTCTTTGGGTTATTTATATCATTTTGAGAAATTTAGGGCTGGCCTTTCATGTACGTTTTGGTCAGTATTGACATAAGCCTTTGAGTTGGAACATGGAGCCCTTCAGCATTTAGTATGCACCTTACTGTGGAAACTGAAACATCAGTGCCAGCTGCCTTCAAGTCTTGCTGCAGGTCTTTTGCAGTCAGTCAAAGGTTTTGACCATCTTCTTTTTGAGGACTCTGGTATCAGCCGTTGATGGCTTCCTCTTTCTGTCATGTCCAAATAGTGTAGCCACTGTGCCTTTAACTTTAAACTTTCAAACTATGCTTCCAACTGTACTTCTTGGAATATTCAGTGCTTCTTTTTTAATCCTTTTCATTTCTGCAAGGCAATAATCTCTTCTCTGAACTTACTAGATGATTCTCTTGACTTAGCCGTATTTCTAATATTCGGTCAAATATCACCATCAACAGTCCAAGTATTTGAGATGTTCTCAAGCACACCTGATGCAACTAATGAAGTACTTGAGACCACACATGATTTGCACATGTGCGTTCTTATGAGTTCTATTCAAAGGTTGAATAATTTTGACATTGCAGTCAGTCAGTAGTCAGTCAGTTGAAAGTATGATTTAGTGTTAAATTTAGATAGAATCCTTGTGAAATTAGTTTTAACTCTTCAAACTATTCTTATGTGATTTGGCTATTGCAAACACGAAAATTGGAAAATTTTACCAGTAAATCTAACATGCACTGGAGGTTGAATCGTTTTGATTGTAACTGTACACACATTTTAAATGAGAAATCCCAGTTACAGACCATGTATTTACTTTTCCCTAACATCATCACATGCAATGCCACATGTTGACGCTGGACAGAAGGTCTCACTTTAAACTCCTGCATGGCATGTTTTTGAGTCACTGTTCATTTAATACAAGTTGCAGTTTTTTTCCCGTTGAAACTTCCTGATCTGGTGTAAGTAAAGGGAGGTGACTGTTTCTTTAGGGTTGTTTACTCTTCTTTAGTCCCCTTGGGTTCAAGCCACACTGAGGAAATCTGCAACCATTTTTGTGCTCGTGTGGGTTGAGATTTTTTTCCCCTCTTTTTTCTGGTTCAGCAGCTATGCGTACTAAATATAACTATTATTTTTCATGTTCTGAATTGGTGTGATGTTTATTTGTCAACTTTATCCTTTTTACTTACTTAGACTGTGTTGCACATTTAATTTACGTGGACTGGCATTCAGGTATTGTGTGTGTACTCGAAGAATTAAAGGAACAATAGTGGCTGTGTAAAGGCTTGCTGTGTCCATATGTAGGTCATGAGGCTAAAACAATGAGACAAGCTGTCATGCCCCCTCACTACTTTGACAATTACAGTTACATTACATACAGTGCTTTGATTGGTTAGAACAGAGTCAGAAGTACTTATGATTGGCTATCATAAATCACCAGAGCTGGCAACGAGTTTCACAGATCTTAGACAGGTTAAAGTAAATAGTAGAGCATTAAAAGTATTGAAAAATGTTTGTCATGTAATTCCCTGCTGAAGGTTCTGCTTTGAAAAGCTTTTTTCTTGAGACTCCTTACAGAATCACACAGGTTTACCATCTGCCTTTCATTCTTATTTGAATTATGCTTCTTTCATTTCATGTGTTTGATGTTAAGTTTTCATTTAGCTTAAAAAAAGTTTGTTTTAACCTAAAACTATGGAGTTGTGTAAACTGTTTTGTGTTTGATAAGTTCCTAAAGTGACTCACAGAAATCTGGCAGGAATAGAGAGACTCACAGTGTGAGAAGATGCTGCCCCTTATCACACCCCACCCCCCTTCTCCAAACATGTGAACCATGAGTTGGTGGTTGATTCAGGCCAGCTCAGCAGTTCGGGGTTTAGGAGAGGAAGGAAAGGAATGGAGGAGGGGAGGAATGAGCCCTTACTCTTGTCCTGATATGAATTGTGTCCTAGAGACTCACTGAAACAATGGACACTGACAGCTCATGTGGAAACACTCCCACAGACGTGTGTGTGTGTGTGTGTGTGTGTGTGTGTGTGTGTGTGTGTGTGTGTGTGTGTGTGTGTGTGTGTGTGTG
>JAPTYQ010000003.1:5053814-5075711 GCA_029814465.1 Ostorhinchus cyanosoma
GACCCGATACCCGAAATATTATTATTCCAAAATTCCGCTGCGGATGCATTTTCTTCAAGACGAGCAGCCCGACCCGAGCCCGAACTAATTCATTAAAAACTCAGCCCGACCCGACCCAATACCCGGGCGGGCAGCCCGACCCGAGCGGGTACCCGACCTGATTCCAGCCTCTATACAGCACTGTATAAACACAGAATTTTTCAAAAATTATCATGTTTGTGCAGCCATGTATATTTTGTTATGTTGTAAAAGAACATTATTTTCCACATATTTGTTGAACAATTTCATTTCATTTATATTTATTTTGTTTTTGTGGGGTTTTTTTTGTTTTAACATCAGCTGTTATTTATAACACAGAACTTATTTATAAACTTACAACTTTTTCATTAATATCTTGCAGTCTAAATGTGACAAAGGTTTGTATACCTACAGATGAAATTAAATCCATCAGACAAACATAAGAACACTGCTTTATTTCTTAAATTGGGTTTTTCATACCATCCCAGGTTTTTCTGAATTTGGGTGATATTTTATCAAGAGAAATATTTCTCATACAGCAATTCTGATTCTTCCCACATTTTTTTTAAAGTCAGGGTCACTTTTTTCCATTTATCTCAGTGACTGTAGGCTGATAATTAGGGTGTTAACCATGGGCTTTTGAAGCCTGTAAGTAAGTCTGTAATATAGTTTACAGCAGCACATTGTAAAACATTTAATATTTATGTACACTAACTTAATTGGATGTGTGCATTCATCTGTATTTATGTCCTCCTGTGATGTAGCACAATGCAAATCAAGATCACAGAGGATTCCAGTAAGTTCCTTCCCAGACCTTCTGTGCAGCTGCCAATCCCAACCACATTCGTTTATTGAGCTCCTCCAAATTTCCACCTCAGGCCCTCCCTGCCTCGACTACCCCTGCAAGAATGTGAAATATGTTTGCATGTTTTAAAAAAAAATGCTCCTATTTTATTCAGTCTGGATTATTTTTCCATGTTAGTGTTAGCTGAATGCTTTGGCAGCAGTTGGAACCCTAAAACATACAGCTAGACTTCTAGGTCCCAAAAAAGAGAAGTAGGTGTCCAAGAATATTTTAAAGGTTGTTTTGGGTCACTCCTCACACGCCTTCACATTGCAAGGTATTGTTTTCTTCATCTGTATAAATACGTTTATACAATAACTGTAAACCTATTTTCCCATTCAATCTCATATTGCTGTACTTGAGTGTGTTTAAATGTAACCACTGCAGTCATGAAAACCATTTGTGACCAGACGCTATGAGGAAAAAGCCATAGAAAGTGTTCTGCATTTCATTAAATCATGTCTTTTCTCATGCAAACAATTTTTTTAATTTAAGGAATGCTCCAGTGGACACATGGACATATACTCTGTACTTAACTGCATTGTACTGGGCTGCTTTGTTTTGTCCTGCACAGCTCTGCTCTGTCATATGCTGTTTCATCAATGCCATCTCCCAGGTGCTTTAGAAAGTGAGGAGCGCCCAGTTGTATGAGTGTGTTTGTGTGTGCAGGCCAAAGAGACCAAAGCCCTCTGCCACAGTATGCAGTGACCTAATGCAAAAGGCAGCAGGGTCTAGCACTATTCACCCTTCTGTCTGCCTCGTCTGCAGTGATTATGGTCTCTCCTGTCACTAAGCACTTTGTCACGCTTGGCTGAAAACCCTGTCGGGGGATGTGGGTGGGGGGTTTGGGGGGGTTGTTCGTGTGTAGGAATGTAAGTTGCATAGATGGACTGTAGCTGGATGTGCTGTAGATCGAGCAACAAACTGTAAGGTCAGAAAGCCGTACACACAACAGTAACATGATAGGCTTATTTGTCCTCCCTCTGCTTCTCTGCAGATTTATCAGCATTTTGCATTTTCTTTGTAATCTTGCATATCCAATCCCATCTCTGCATTTTATAACCTTTATATATGAGTCTGGCACCCTCCAATATCACTCTGGAATTAGGGGTGGAATGGTACAGGTAGCCCACGGTTCGGTCCGAACCTCAGTTTTGGGGCCACAGCTTCAGTTCTGTTTCAGTATGTGTTTTGTATATAAACCGAACTTTTTTTTCCTTACAAAGTTATATTTTTATTTTGTTTGTCAGCAAAACTGAATTTCACTGTAGTAACAAATTATTTCACTGTACTGAATAAAATAACACTCTGTACTGAACAATATAACCCTTTTTTATTCCTTGACTACTTGTATGCAGTAGTATAAAACAGGCACGTGCACACATAAGGCCCAAAGGGGGCTATTTTTTCCAATAAATTAATTTCTGTTCTGTATAAGGATGTAAAATAAAACGGCAGTATAACAATGCCACGGTTATCTACCGTACTCATTTCCTTGTAATACCTTGTCACAGCAGTTTAAAGTGAGTAACTGTGTAGACAATGTGTTTTTTCAGGGGTTGGGTCGGGTTGCAGGTCTGATATATGTGTGTACAGGTGGGTGCGGGTTTAGAAAAGTGGTAGCCCCGTGCAGGACTCTGATATGTGTTGAGTCTAAAACCACTTCTCTTTCCACTCTCTCTCACTGAGGGGCAGGGCTTCCCTGAGCTGTGTGCTCACATACTCAGTGGCCTGTAAAGCTATATATAAAGGGCCAATGCAAAATCAATTGCAGAACCAAAATCCTGCAGCCCATAAGCACAGATTGTCCTGTACAGCGCAGACCGAACAGTAGACTGTTTTCCTGAGTAGTTGCATCCCTATGTGGAATAAGAATAAATGTTATCTGCTTTGTCTGGCTACTTCTTGGATGGCAGAGAGATGTGCATTTGCAAAATGGCATCAGGGGACAAGTTGTTCTAGTGTAATATATGTGCATACAATTATCCCTACAAAAGAAAATGCCACCTGAAAAGACATGGTCCTTTTTTTCAAGGGTGTAGTTGGAGTTTGAATGATGTTTTATTGCATAGTGAGGACTTGCAAAGTGATGAGGCAGAGACAAAGGAAAGATGAATAACAATTTGATACTGCCAATGGAAATGTCCACCCTTATTTGGGCAGTTCCAGCCTACTGGAATTATAAATTACTTTCTTCATGTACTATGTTTTAGCTTGGGCTGGCCAATAAAACAGACATATTCATTATGATATAATTTGATTGCTCACAATTTACTGGTAAATCTACATTCCTACCCTTTAAGAAACAAGATCACAGATACAAGCAGTGGAATTGACCTTTCACTGAAGAGTGGCTGGGCTCTCCCTCACAGATAGGGTGAGGAGTTCAGCCGTCCAGGGTAGAGCAGTTTCTCCTCCACAGAGGCACCAAATAAAGTGGTTCCTGTAGGTGAGGTGTTTGAGGAATGTCCAGGGGCAGAGCCAGGACACACTGGAGGGACTACATCTTTCCGCTGGTCTGGAAACGCCCCAGTGTCCCCCCAGAGGAGTTAGAGGAGATGACTGGTGAAGGGGGAAGTCTTGGCTTCTATGCTTCGGCTGTTGGCCCTGTGACAGACGGAGGGACAGTTAGATGGATATTCTTTTAATTTATATTTCTTTATATTTAGATTACAGTCTCAGATAAATCACATATGTTTCAATCTGCTCTGTCTCACTTCATTTTACTTCTTGTTTTGATGGTGAATGACCGAAAGGACAAGCGGCTGAAATGAGTTTCCTCCGCAAGGTGGCTGGGCGCACCCTGAGGGACAGGGTGAGGAGCTCAGTCACCAGGGGGGAACTCGGAGTAGAGCTGTTGCTCCTCCACATTGAGAGGGGTCAGCTAAGGTGGCTCGGGCATCTGTTTTGGATGCCTCCCGGACGTCTCCCTAGGGAGGTGTTCCGGGCATGTCCCGCAGAGAGGAGGCCTTGGGGAAGACCGAGGACACGCTGGAGAGACTATGTCTCTCGGCTGGCCTGGGAACGCCTCGGGGTCCCCCCTAAAGAGCTGGAGGAGGTGTCTGGGGAGAGGGAAGTCTGGGCATTCCTGCTTAGACTGTTGCCCCCGCGACCTGGCCCCGGATGAAGCGGAAGACAATGGATGGATGGATGTTTTCAGCTTGTTTCATCTTGTTTTGTCTTTTATATAATTTTTGTCCCCAAACATCATCAAATTTGACATTCATTGTGATGATTATCAAAGCCTAATGATAAGAAATATTAGATCCATTATGATATATTTTTGTCCACATCACCCAGCCCCTAATCTGTGCTGTAAAGCAGTGTTTACTAAAAGCATAGTGTTGGAGTCTGTTGCTTCCTGTGCTGTCTGAAAGAGGCATTTGGGAATTCCTCAAGCTGCTAGAGTCTGGGTCACGTCACTGGGTAAAAATATCATTAGCAGAGGGTCACAGCCCTGAGGGGCCACCACTAAAGCAGTTAGCAGGGTGTTGATGTTGTCGCCTCTGCCCCAAGTTTTTCACATACACAATAACCAGGCTGTTCACAGATAAAAGCTTTAAACTCAGTAATAAATGTCTGCTGTATGAGATCACCCTTGAGTTGTGGAAATAACTTAGCAAATTGCATCTTATTATGTAACTATTTTGTCATGTTATTGCATTATTTTCTTACAGCCAGAAGGAAGAGTTTGCATTTGTAGTGTTGATATCAATAGATAAAGACTATTTACAAGCCAGAAGTTGGTAACCTTTTATACAGATACAGTACATTTTTGTTTGCTGTGATGTTCTCACATTCAGTCCTATATGCACAACGCAGACATACCAGGCAATTATTATCAACTCTGGCTAAAATGACTGTGTTTCTCCTGTCCTTGTGATGTTCCCATGTGCCAACACAACTCTTAACAAAAACACTTGCACAACACAGTGAGCCAACTTTCACAAAGCCCAGTGTGAAATATCACACCTGAAACTGGCCCTAAACATGATGTCCAACATCATGAGTATGGGCTTTAGAGAGAATGGTGCCAATGGGGGGAAACCAAATGGAATCCATCGTCATCAGCCAAATTACTCATCACCATAACCTCACAAGAATCACATAAGTCCCTCGTTAGTTTCAGCCAATGAGTTTACATGACACTTAAAAAACAGTCAGTCTAAAATTGGACTGTGCATGTAAACATGTTGACTCCACTGAAATCAAAGTTCAAATAGTGAGACTAACACACCAGATAATGCAGCTGAAAGTCAGTCTACTCCTGCATGTTAACAGACCAGTCAGACTGGAACAAGACAACGCTAGAGTACTGTGCCAAATCCTGGCCCAGAAGCTGAACATCATGCATCTGATCTGCACAACAAAATGAATTCTGGTCCACAATCGTAGTTGGTGACAGCATGTGCTTTTATATAAATGCATTTTATGCACATTGTGCATGAAATTTCACATCATACAGTCTTTATGGCACCAAAACAACCAAAAAAAATGTCTTTGAAAAATTCACCTTATGTTTTTTGAAAAAAGTAAAAGCAAATGATGAGGAAAATGGAAACATCTTTGAATAAATTGTGACAGATCAAACCTTTGAAGTGATGTTAGTTGATCAGGTGACTGATCCTCAGGGTCTTCCTTGATTATCAATTACAGAATCCTCTAATTCTTATCACAGATGACATTACATCATTTATTTACTTAAAACTGAGAAGAGAAGAGCCGAGCCATTGGGAGCTTCTGTAAAACTGTAATGAAAATGTAATTCTCATTTGCATGGTATTTTATACTGATGAAGACAGAATTATGAATATGTTCTGAAATTAGGAAAGGAAAGTTCAGAATTTCTAATGCACTCACCTTCAAGTGATGCTATATTTTAAAGTTTCTGTATTGAGCTAGAACAGTAGCATTACATCTGATTGAATCTTACCAGTCATTGGTAATTACAGCTGTCTGTTATGTAATTAAACCCCCCATCACAGGGTAGATTTTCAATTACCTGAAAACAGTGTCTGGAAATGTTGGAAGTTCTTACTTCCTGTTAGACCAGTGCATGATTCTAATATACTGAAAGGTAGTTATGGAAATTATGCCAAAAAAAATTGAGCACTGCAGCGCTAAGTGCTCCATGCCATATTCCAGTGGATGAATTCACTGCATCACATCAAAATAAAAGGATGTTTTCCTTTGGGTTAATTTCTATCATCTCTTCAGTTGGTGTTTACAGTCGCTGAATGTTAAGGAGACCTGCCAGTAACAAGTGTGCACAGAGGCCTTGATGGCTGATCATAAAACTCTTTAGATTCCTGTCTTTTATGGGAGATGGTGGAAAAGCAGTTTAAAGAGCCTTCTTTTCACAGCTTTGGTTAACTAGAGGTGGGCTGTAGTGGAACAAAGACTTTTTTTTCCTGTGCTTTGTAAATAAAATAACAGCATGGGGCCTTGGCAACAGAGAAGCAAATGCAGACATGTCCCTTGGCTTCCCCTTAATCTGCAACAATATTAGAAAGTATGAGAAGAAAATATTCCTTGAATGATTAACAATCAATGTCAGTACAATTATCTGGTACCTCTCAGTGTAAGTGGTGCTGATAAGAAGCTTAAAATAGACATTTGCTTTGGGTTAAAGTAGCTCATGCCTGTCTTGACAAGTTATGAGCGTCTCAAACCTGTTGGGAGATATCTCCGGCGTCATTTACCCCCACATACCACGCACACACATAAATACCCCTCACTCACACACCAGACCAGAGAGGAGACTGCAGAAGTCATCCAGGAGCCTTCTTCTGACCTCTTCCCCTTTCTCTTTGGTGTGTTGGAGCCATACAGGGGGCATCTGGCATCTTGTTTTGTTTTTTGTTCTGTTTTTTTTTCTTTTCCTTTAGTTGAGTATTTGTAAATCTAACACATTTTTGGATTATAAGTCAGTACATGCAGTGAATTTAGGTTTATGATGTTGGGGGGAAATTGTTGGTGTCTGATAGCAGGCTGTAATCTAAAGCTGTGTAATTACCCTCTGTGATACTCAAGGGTGGGGGTTTTGAAATTAAGAGAGGGTCCGGGCTGTTGTCATCCGCCTAGAAATTCGGTTTGGCCAAAGACTTCATCTCAGGTATACCTATACATTTTATGCAGCAGCTTGTGGGAATGTATATTTATCCAAAGAATAATCCCACATTCAACATAAAGTGCATATGGCACTTTGACCTCCACTGCTCCTAAGTTTTGCAGCAATATTTAAGGATTTCTTCATGCTCAAAACATTCTGCACATTCAAAACACAATAAAAGTACGTGTGTTGCAATGATTTTGGGAATAATGCAGCTGATTGAAAACTTTGAATAGATGTATAAGAAATTATAAACATAGCAGATTAAATCATTGTTCAAGGCAGACCTTTTTTAAAGCCCCCCGCACAAAAGCCTCTATGCATTGTTGCATCAATGAGTAATGCAACAAAGTTAACAGTCCTCCACTTCTTTTATGTTTTTGTTTGGACAAATGTGTATGTTCTAAGTATTAAGAGGGACATAAAACCCCTGCATCCCCTCAAATAGGTCTGCCTTTGTTGATTCTCCTTACCATAGCCTCTTAATATTATTATGGTGAATTGTTTTTCCGTCCTTTGTCAACATTTCTCCAGACTATTACATGGATTTATCATGGAATTCCCTGACCTTAAATTGAGATCCAGCTGAAGTTTGAAGTAAATGCAAACAGCTGTTGTGTGCTGCATATGCTTTATACATAAGCGTTTTATAATGTGTCTGAATTGTCACTCTGTATACCATATTCTCATCAGTAAACAGCAGTTGATAGTAAATTATACAGTGGAAATGGTGAGTAATGGCTAGTTGAACCACCAAGCTGCTCTAATAGGCTTTGGTTTGAGCATGCAGATGCCTGGTTCAGACCAGACACTCTTTGATCAACGGGTTCACATTGGCTTACCCATCATGCTTCATTGTAGCAGGGATTAGGTTTGTCAGGAGTTGTTACGATAACCTTTGTGTGATCAGCTAGAACGTGCTCATTTAGCCAAACCCTGCTGCAGTGTGTGTGTGTGTGTGTGTGTGTGTGCGTGTGTGTCAGTCACATTTGGCACTCAGGCTTCCTCCTAATAAAGCTGGGACACCTGATAGCTCAATCTTACTTAGCTTCTTTGAAGTAATCGGTGGCCTTTATAAGACTTGACTGCTTAAGAGAAGGCTTTTTTTTCCATCTATGATTCAAAGACTATAATCAACATGAATTGTTCTAGATACGATTTGATTTAAACCTCCAGGCTTGGAGCTGCGATCATGTAACACTGTTTCTCCAGTGGAGAATATTCAGCAGACTTCTTTCTCTTTGCCAGACCAAGAAGCAGCACAACGGTAGCAGAGCATCTTAACTATGCAGTGGAAAAACCTCTGTTTAATGAATGCACTGGTCCAGAACATAAAACCCGAGGACTGCAGGCAGACAGGGTTCTGCTGTTACTGTCTAGTTCTGTGAATTAAAGTTTACATTTGTCTGCCATCTTTTAAAAACATAATCCTGTGATGCTCTGGAGTTTGATTTACCAGAGGCTATGCTAGTTTATGGAGGGAACAATGCATGTAAATATTCTCTCTGGAGTATTTTAGATTTTGTGTCATCTGCTGTGACCATACTTGGGGTTTTTTGTGCAGAGACAGTGGTGAACATACCAGCGTTTCTCCCTATGCTTCTTTGGCGCTCATGTGTTCATGGGGGTCAGGGGGTTTAGTCTGTCTCTAAAATGTCCTGTGTTTTTCATGCTTATTTATACATTTGAGTTATTTGTCATGTCTAGGTGCTAATAAATGTTACTTGCTAGATAACATTACTCAGCCTCAGATGTGACTTCTGATCGTGCCCTCCTTGCTCTAACTAAATTGCCAACATCTTAATTTTGCTGTGAAAGCTTCCCTCAGACATCAATTAAGGACGATTCAACATCATTTTGTAGATGTCATAGTTGGTTAATAATCTTACTTTTTGTAAGATTGATTGATTTCAGTTGGTTTTGGTGTAGTGCCTATTTCATTGCAGCATCTAAGGCTTACAATGGTACGAATATCCAAGCTGTGTCCTCTTCTCCCAAAGAAATGTGTTCTTTTAGCAATTCAGCTAAGATCTTTCCTATTCTATAAACAAACTAACACTAAGACAATATTAGAGAGCTGGATTAATATGCATTGAACCTTCCAGTGTACCAGCTCCACCCATGGCTGTTTTGTTTTTTTTTTAAATTTGTCTTTTCATATGGTTCATGTTGTTCTCTTCGGCTTACATGGCTTAACATTCTTTCATCTGAAATTATGTGACTACTTGATTTGTGGTTCATACCCAGATGGTTAAATTACATATGACTTTAATTGACAGTTTACTTTGGTAAACAGTAGTCTTTAGAAAGTCTGTGCCAATGTAATTATATAACCAGCTTTACCCTGAAATCAAACACGTCGAAGCAGAATTTACACTGATCACAATCCTCCAGAATTTTGTGGATCTGCCATATATGCAGTCTGTCATAAACCTAACCTCTGCTCAGCTTAACCTCAATCCTTTGTTTTTGCCTGAGGAAATTTCAGTTGCATCCTGTGTATTTGTAGGTTTCTTCAAACAAATTACACAAACATGTGCTTCTTATGGGATTTTACAGAACAGCTGCGAGACATTACACAGAGAAAGTACAATTATAGTCGTACACGTAGGAGTTCAGACGGCCTGCTAAATGCACTGGCAATAATGCGGTAGTGTGCTATGTGCAGTGGCGTTGGTTTCATGCTAAGGTGAGGGTGTGGAAAATGAGGGTGTTGCACCAAAGACTTGTAACGAGACTCTGCAGCAACCTCTCCAATATGGTTCCCATCAGGGGAGACTTGCACTTGTGGCAGAAATTCCAGCCTTGTAGCAAATGCCTTGCCTGGATTCAATCAAATCAGCCTCTGCCACGACATGCACACAAAACTAAGAATCATGCTAAGAACCCTGTGCCTTATAGTTTAATGACACTTGGAGGAGAAGCTCTTTTTAAAGGACTATGTTGAAATTTGTGAAGTCTTTTAGAGGTTGCCTTGAGTCACTGATCCCCTAATAACATTTTTTATGCTGTACCCAGACATGCCAACCTTCTGTTTCTCAAACTTCATGTCTTCTTCTGTATATATTTCTCATGCTCATCATTTTTCCTGGTTTAGTGTCTGATGATTCAAATTGTTTACTAAACCAGTAGGTTGGCCTCGTAGCATAATTGCCTTAGTCATATTTTTTTCAGATCATAGCCAATAATGCAGAATTAATCAACAGTGTTAGGAGGGTAGAGTTACACAGATATCAGCCCCTCAGTAGTCATACACTCAAGGCAGTTGTACAACAAACCTATTTACTACCATGTGGTTTAACCTGACTTGTCTGTTTCAGTCCTTTCGTTTTATGTTTCAGCCCCCTAGCATTTACCACTCAAAGCAGTTTTACAACATAACATGAACTGTAAGTCAAATGCATCCACTGTCCTTTCATAATAATCTGTACATGCAGAACTGGATGTACAGATACTCAGTACTAGCAGTTCTGTGTGTACTTGTACTATATGTGTCTTTGGGAGGTTTTGATGACCTTAACTGCATTGGCAATATTTTGAATTCATTCAATTGATCAAGTTTTCCTCTCTGAAAATCAGAAATGCTTTGGAAATTCCTTTGGAGGTCTTTTTTGCTCCAAAAATTCTTAATGCAACCTGCTCCTTATAATATATTTATAAATTAGGAATGTGTTTTTTCAGTCATACATTGCATTTAGTTTTGCATGTTACAACTACAAAATAGTCAAATGAAATTGTAAAGCATCCTTTAACATTGAAAAAAACTCAAGATTTTTTTGGCCTTATTGTCCAGCTCTACCTTCAACTTGGATTGCTGGCCACCAGACTGACAAACTGAAGACATTCCCTCAATATGCTCCGTAACTATAGCATTTTAATTGTAACAGGGACTGACAGACAAACATTTGTAAAAGTGTAGCATGGACTCATCTAAAAAATGTACATGGTATGTACTCTGACAGGTCAAGAAGACCCTTCTCCACACTTGATTAGCTCTGTGTTGGTGCTGCAGATCAGTCTGACATCCTCCTCTGTCTGTGTGGAGTAAGACTAAAGGTTATCTAATTGTTTTTAGTCAAATCTTGGGCAGAGGATGCTGTAACAGTGCATTTGCAAAATGCTATGAGAAGTTGTTTTGATGGAAGATTGACACGAGGCTGGCTAAATTCTAAAAATCAAACCAGTTCATAGAAAGATTGGGGTTTTTTTGTCAAAACTTTTGATTTTCAGGTTGCACTTGCAACTCATAGGTTGTTCTTTTACATGACAAAGGGGACTTTCAAAACATTAAAATACTGTTACAGGAAGGATGATGATAATCATGGTACTGAATAATGGAGATATTCACCCAGCAGGCTGCTGGGGATGCTTGATGCCGAGCCATGTGGTTGGATCAGGTGTGTTGGAAGAGGGAAACATCTAAAACATGCAGGACAGCGGCTCTCGAGGACCGGAGTTTGAGACCCCTGCTCTAGTGGAATACTTGAACTGAGCCCAAGTACATTCTGTATTTACCATATCTTGGATGTTATCTGTTGGCATAATATAAAGAATAACGGTAGCTTAAAACTGTGAACACGGCACACACTGATGGTGACATTAACTCCCTAAGTGTGGAAATGTGGCATTAAATGGCCAGAGTTTTTTGATAACCTATAGTGAATGTATAAGTGTCATAGAACTGTTGAAGGTCAGTACCTAGTCCTAGTTCTGACCTGAAGAAAAGCTGCTTCTTTTGAGCTGTCAACAATGAGCTGCTGCACTAAAAAGCCATATAAACACAGCCCCTCCTTAAGCTTGTTTAAAATAAATGTGTTGTAAAACATGGTAATGCTTAGTCAACACTGTGCTCAGGCGGACGGGAGCAGGAGAAGGTGGAAGGGAAAGATATATAGTATGTTAATGATGAATCAGCAGTGCACAGGGAGTTGTATGGCAGAGGTCCACGCTCCTCTGAGGCTGCAGGGACCACTCGCCAGCTGGCTCCACTCACTGACTCCATATTTATTTCAGCATTCTCTCCTTCTGCAGTATACTTTGAAGAAGGAGCCAAAAATGACACTGTGCTCGGTTGCAGATGAACAACCCCAGCACAACACTTTCATGAAGCAGGTGTCCCAAACAGCAGGGCAAAAATGACTCATTGCCGTTGCCATAGAAGTTGAAGCTCCCGCCCAGGGACCTTGACTTCCTGTCACATCATGCTCCGGGTCCAGATTTCCTGTGAGCCTGAGAAGGGAACATTACAGAGCGATCAAGTTATTTTTTTTTAATCATTGAGGGCATGGCATGTTCTCTTAATCTCATGCTATTTCTTTCTCAGAAGGTGATAAAAACACAGTGTGAGTGTTTTTAAATCTTTCCAGTTTGATGTTTTGTGTGTGTGTGCGTGCAAATGTGAACTCAAGTTCCATGTGAAGCTGTATCTTGGTAGAAGGGTGGGTCACCTCTGTCAACACAAGCAGCAGCACTCTGCTCACTCAGCATTTATGCAAACATGCACACACACACACACACAGGGTCTCATCAGGTAGAATGTAAATCTTCAAGACAGTCACATATCACCTTCATGTACATGTTCATACTTGACTCTGTAATAAGGTAGACCAGGAAACACTCTGGTCTTGTTTATGGCCAATGTAATAAGAAATGTGTTAATGTCACAAGTGGAAATCAATCTGTACAAATGATTAGCAGGTGTTGTACAGAAAAATCCTTTTACGAAGCCCATCTGTGCTTCATTTGAACTGAAGTTTCATGAGTTTGCAAGGCAAGTGTTTTGGATTAAAGGTGGAGGGTGTGGGTGGGCGGGCACAGTGGTAGCTTTTTCAAGTGTCAAAATTTGACTGTCTTTATTCATTTTTTTTTTTTTCAAATTGCTTCAAAACATAGACATATGTATGACCTATCCCTTTGGTATGATCAGAATGTGCACAGCTGTAAATAGTATATATAGCTTTTTTGATTTGTCTTTATTTTGATTTTGCACTTACTTTTGCTCTTGTGTACTTTTGTGCTTTGCTGTTGTAAATCTGGAATTTCGCCTTGTGGGACTGATAAAGGCTTATTTTATCTTATTTCATCTTATCTTGTCTTGTCTTCAGTGAATATCCATGGACCTGCTGACTGCCATCAGCTATTCATGTCATATCACGCCAATAAGATGACTTGTCATTTAGTGATGTTCTCCATATTGGTTTTATGAAATATGGAAACAAAATTGGTTCAAGTGCTCCACCTAATCCTGTAAATAAATTGGACAGCTATGAATTATCTAAAAAATTGATTATCTGATTTCTAACTTGTTTCTGTCTCTTTGTGTGTTTCAGAGGAGATTGACTATGCTAACTTTGGCACAAACACAATAACGCGCAAGAAGAAGGCAGTGGTTGCCCTGCGCAACAACGATGTGAACCGCAAGCGGCCACACATCCGCATCGGCATGCCACAGGACTTCCGACCTGTCTCCTCCATCATCGACGTGGATATCCTGCCTGAGTCTCACCGTCGTGTCCGACTCTATCGTCATGGCTCAGACAAACCTCTAGGCTTTTACATACGGGATGGGACGAGCGTGCGGGTGACCCCACACGGTTTGGAGAAAGTCCCAGGCATCTTCATATCACGGCTGGTGCCTGGTGGATTGGCCGAAAGCACAGGGCTGCTGGCTGTTAATGACGAAGTACTGGAAGTGAACGGAATTGAAGTGACCGGGAAGTCCTTGGATCAAGTGACGGATATGATGATCGCCAACAGCCACAACCTGATCGTCACAGTCAAGCCCGTTAACCAGCGCAACAACGTGGTCCGCAGCAGCAGGATCTCCGGCAGCTCCGGTCAGTCGTCTGACAGTAGCGGATCTACTGGTTACCCAAGTTTGTCAGTGCCTTCTGTGGGGATGATCTCATCTGGAGCCCACGGTTACACAGATGACCTAGAGAGCGATGAGGAGGCAGATATTGTCATCGAGAACAGCCTGAAACGGCCCTCTCAGAGGTCCAACGTGTCCCTGGCGTCCAATGCGTCTCGCTCACACCAGCAGATACCGACGATGGCTTCAGGCCCCGCACCGCCTCCCAGCCCTCCCACACGTCCCTCGTCAGTGATCTCCACAGCCTCCTTCCACTCTCAGCCGAGCCTCAACGGGGTCTCCCACAACCAACACCAACACAGCAGCGGCCTCAGCTACCATCTCCACAGAGACCTGAACCTGCAGCATAACCTGCACCATCAGTCGCAGCACAATCCTCTCCATGTACAGCCTCTGCACCACAGCAGCAACCCCGCCCTCCGCCACAGCAATGGCAGCCTGCACAAAATCCTCAGCTCCCTGAAAACGGACCCGCGGCACAGCCTGGCGCTGCCCAGGGGAGGGGTGGAAGAGGATGGCACTGTCATTACCCTATAATACATGCATACACAGACAAAAACATCCCAACTGCTCAAGAGACTCAAACTTGAAACATGAGCATCAGTGCGTTTTGTCACATACTAATTTTATAACTTCTGTCCATTTTACAAAATAACTGAAGATTGGAAGTTACAACACAGAAAATGTATTGTACATAAATCTTGTATTTTTAAATATTTCTTTCTTACATCAAAAGATTTGTACGTATGTTTGTAATAAGTTTCAGAACTGTTTTTCAGCGAGTCCACTGTATTTTAGAGTTCTGAATGTGCCTCCATCCCGATACCTATTGTTAGTGACCACTTTTATCATGTTTGTTTCATTCTAATTACTGGGACCAACACGGGGTTTCATATGGATGTTTTTAAAGAGTAAATCTATATTTCTTACAAATTCTGATAAATGCTGTGTAGAATATGATTTTTTTTTTTTTATATAGTTCTTTTATGCATTGACGATTGTGATCAAATCCCTGTATCTGTTCCAATAAATTATTCTAAGTTTCAATTTTCAACATTCAACTTGTGCTATTTTGCTTCAGAATTAACCTGCCTCTCTCAAACACTAAGATTGTTTGACTTTAAAATTCCCTCACTCAACAAATATAAAGTTATGTTTTAAAGTTGCAACATTAATTTAAATTTCTCCACTAGGCCACTGCTTATGGGTGTTATGATTATATAATGGAATTTGAATTTGTTTCACAAAACTTTTTTTTGTAAATCCTTGCTTCAAAATACAGTTAATTCAGATCACCTACAATGCCACTCTGGTGTTAGAGGAGAAAGTATAGTGTTCAGTATAAGAACGTCAGGATTTTGAATGAGCCGAGTCCAAATCCAGTATTGACATCAAGACAGAAAAAACATGGCCCACATCCCTGTTTCTCCTACCAAGAGCAGCATCTGTAGACCAGAATGCATAACCACAGAATGTTATGCATTTTGTAAGGGGTGTGACGCCTTTTTGTGGAAAGAACTGCTTGTGCCATAGGGATTCTGCAACTTAAGTGAAACTGTACACAGCACTCAAATGTTTGGGTATTTCCACCAACTTTATTATATACACCAAACTTTCCAAAACCACACACATTACTTTTATTGTCACATAGTTTGCTAAAAAATTCAAGCCACTAGCAGAGCATTTCATTATCAAATCAGCTTCACAGTTACTATGCAAAGCTGCAGCAAGTCCATACCTGTTCTCTACAAGCTGGTTGAGATGAGGAAGTGGGTTAGACACACAAAGGTCAGATTCAGTCATAGAATAATTTGGACTAGACAGCACTTCAGTAACAAAGGGTTCTAAAGGCCTCTGCATTTGGATTGGAAGAACATATGATCAGTGTTGAGTATCTACAAAAATCTGAGAAAACAATTACTACAAAACAGTATAAAAACAATTCATTCTGCTGTCAAGAGTATTTGTCAAACTGTGTGTGATGTTCTTTCTCCAGTGTGGTTTTTTGCTGCTAAGGTGTATTGTAACAGACACAAGCCTAACTGATGCAGTGAGCAGTGTTTCTTAAACAACCAGTAGTTTGACAGAGAGCATAAAGCTTGGACTGCCTTTCAAAAGGAAAGGTCATGTGTTCTGATGAGTCCAGATTAACCCTTTTCCACAGTTAAGGTTGCATCAAAGTGAGAAGAGAGGTGAATTAAGTGATTACCCATGATGCCTAGTGCCCACAGTACAAACATTTCATCCAGGCTTTGTGTTTCTTATTTATGACAAATTTATAAGATTCAAAATAATCCATTTCAAATAGAATAATTTAAAAGACGGGGTAGTATTAAATAATTTAGATTTGTCAATATGAGCTTTTCCTTATCAAATAAAAAAGATTAAAAACTGTACATAGGTTTTTATTATCAAAATAATCAATTTATCTCCAATTTATTTATGCAAAATTTAAAAGCAACAAACTTCATGCCCGTTAAAATGAGTAAAATGTCAAACGTCATCGGTTTTTCAAATAAAACACGACAGATCACGTTTTGATTGACTTGTTGTTCGCAGGTGATAATATTACACAAACTTTGTCAGCAAAGTATGTTATGTAGTGAGATAACTTCAAATAAAGTTTAACAATACAATAATCAGATATGATATTTTGAATTTTGATTGGAACTCCGTTGACTTGTTTTTGGTGCAGTAAACAGACCTCTGTGCTTTGAGGTTTCCAGAACCCAGGAAGACTGAATATTTGTTCCTTTCAGATAAACCCGTCCTCGATTTTTTGGCTACTACAGTCACTGTAGACTATGTGCAATCTGGAAAAACAACAGGAATGCAGTTGTGCTCCCCTGTGGGTCAGAGCAGAGCAGAGGTCCTATCACCTCTGTGCTAATGAATGTTTGTCTGCTGTGTTTACTTGGGATGCCATACTGCTGAAACTCCTAATAGATCACTGACACCCAAGTGGTGTGTCTGCTGTGCTGTAGTCTGCAGGACTAATCAGCAGAATGTGTTCGGGCTTCACTATCACAGACTGAGGACTACTAACAATATCTTGGCAATAAGATAAAAATGTACAGCTCAGCTTAAAACTGAGCAGTATAATTACGAAACAAGTTCACCATCAGCAGTCTATAAGGATCTTTTCAATATATGTTAAAGATTAAACAAAATAAACCAATACTGCCTGATCAGACTCCAGTCAGTGAAGCCCTTTACCACACAGAGATTCTGGCTGCCATCTGGTGGCTGTATATGTACCAACACCAAGATGAACTGAAGAGCAGTGACAGTTACGTTTCTCAAGTAACAAGTCCTTTAAGTGATTTAAAACTAATTGAAAAATAACATTGAATATCCACACTTGCACATACACTATTTACATTTTGTAAAACAAGATCCCTAATCAGAACCCTAACTCTAACTGCATTAAATCACATGGGTGTTATTGTGTACATTGTCATTTTATATCTATATCACAATTCATGTCAGTGTTGTATCTTTAAACTGCTTGACTTACAGGAAATGTTATATCTTTTCTTTATTAGTGATGTTTTAAGATAAATTACAAAGGGGAATTAGAAAAGACAGATATCAAGCCAGAGCAAAAACGAAATCAGAATATAACAACAATAATATTGTAGTGTTACGGCCCCTGGGGTTCTCTTGGGGGTGCAATATTGTATCAACCCTTGTTTTCCAACAAGCACCTGATGGGGAAACCAGGAACACCTGTGGTACCCAGGACTTCCTGTCCTTCATCTGCCTGCAGTACTCACTCTCTCTAGTTGCTGCCCTCACAGGTCCTTGGTTCTTCAGCCCTTGGTTTGGTCATGTTGCTTTAACATTTTTGTTTTGTTCTGCAATTTTCAACACTCACATCAATGCATGGACACCTACACTACTGATTTTACTGATGACTCACATTCTGTAATATACTTTAGCTTGCCTTTTACCAATTTGGCCAAATTCGGGTTAATTTGGTTTCATTCGATTTAATAAATTATCTTTGTGTTAAACTTCATTTATGGTGTGTTCCCCTTCTTTGTTGTGACCGCCAAGCCAGGTGATAACATTAGACACACATGAAGTCTGTTATTAAATCAGTGTTTGATTCAATGCAAACAGCAGCTTCCGGAGTCAGTAATTTTGACAGCTCAAGTGACAGTATTTTTTCCTCATTAAAAATGTAACTTTTGCCATATAACTTATGATCTGGGATTCAATAAAAGGCTTCATAAGGAATTATACCAGTTCATATTCTTCTAGACTCAAAGTGTAGCTTCAAAGAATTGGTGTATTGGAAACCTCAATTTCTGAATTAGAATGATCTCAACAAATACGTTACTCTGAACAAACAGCAAAGTCCTTAACCAAAACAAAAGTAGAAGTTAACTGATTATTAATGCAGAGAGCTGAGTTTTTTATGTATAAAATAGAATAGATAACTTCTTTCGTGGTAATCGTCCCAGCTGGCTCTTAGCCAATAAATCAAAAACAAATGAGCAATTTACAAATTCAGCAGTCATTGCATCAGAAAATGTGTCTATGATATCTGAGTCTGACTTATTTGAAGATTCTCTAACTTCTGTAAAGAGCTGTACACATCAGATGATATTTCATCAGCATTAGAGAAAGACAACTATCTTCAAAAATTGAAGTTACCATCATTATCAAAAGAAGAAGAAGCTTCGATATTAGGGGCCCCTTTATCACTTGATGAACTCAAACAGTCTTTAGTAAAAATGAATAAAGGTAGGTCCCCTGGAAATGATGGCATGCTTCCTGAGGTTTATTTAAAATTATGGACCTGTTTCTTTAAAGGATTTTGTGTTTACAGGTCTTTCTGTCAATAAATGTAAACTGGAGTACAGTTCAGTAATAGTCAATGCAATTCAAAATTTCAGGAAAATAGAAAGAATATAGGACATCTAAATGGCATGCAAGTACTCCAATATTCTATAGTATAACAGTTTTCTTAAATCTGGTGGAGAGCACTTTATTTCACCTTAGCCGTATAAATCAGGAATCCACAGTTTTGGAGGGATGATGGGTTAAGAAGCTTTCAGGATCTGAGTGAAACATTTGAACTGTCATCAAAGTCTTTCTTTTTATATCTACAGAATATAAAAAAATAACATTGTAGTTTTAGACACCTGATAATGCCATTAGACACATATGAAGTATATTATTAAATAAATGTTTGATTTAATACAAGCAACAGCTTCTAGAGGCAGACTGTTGTGTTTGGGTCAGCTGGTAATTTTGCCAACTGAAGTGACAGTATTTGTTCTCATTAAAAACTTAATTTTTGTCATATATCTTATAATTACTTCTTTTTTAAATTCCCATTTAAACTTCATTTTCGTTCTAATGGGTTTTTAACTGGAAGTGTTTCAATTTTAATCTCATACTATTATGGATTAAGTCTGGAGTATCAGGACTTCATTCTCTAAATATCATATTTTCATACTCTGTGTTGCAATATAAAAAATACAATTCTTCGCACTTGTACTGTAGACTATTTTGACCCTTCTCAGCCACCACCAGCGGATGTTATTCACGTGACCTAGTCATTTGACAAGGCAAAACACAGCAGCAGATGAGAAAGACGGCCGATCATGGAATATCAGCGGAATGACAGGGTGGGCCTACTGTCTCCTCTGGAGGAGTCCAGTGCTGAGATAAGTCGAGACAGCGGAATTGTTTCCCAAAGTGCCAGCAGCTTGTCCATGGTGAGTGAAATCCTGAGCAGCGGTACGGTGTCGCAGAGCCCCAGTTTTGGAGCTGCGGCTAACGTTATCTCCCAGAGCCCCAGCCTTAACGAAGCAGCGCAGTCTGACCCAGCCGACCAGCATGAACCGGATCAGGACGATGAAGTCCTGAGAAACACCGCACTCAATTACTCTTCGTACGTCAGGGCGACCGCCGGAGAAGAGGTGTGTGCCATTAGCTTGCACAGGGAAGCCGCCACAGGCCACTTATTAGTTCAGCTGACTCCTTGGTGAAGCTAGTTGGCTAGTTCTTTGATTGACTGCAGTACCGCTATACGTCCTGACCAATGGCTGACCAGTGTGGTTGCTAAGCGACGCTGACAGGCTGTCCGAATGTTGACAAATCCTATCAGGGGATGGCTAACTCTTTAGCAAAAGTTTTAAGTCTTTGTTTTGCAACTTACCTGGTGTCTATTCTTGGTAGCTAGTTCACTTAAACCAAACCTGTTGTGTTCTTGTTGCTAATCGTTGACTTTTCAATTGACCACAGCTTAAACTGAGATACAGTTCGTTTTCTGCCAGCAGATCTGCTTCCACAAACTCACCTCCTATTGGGTTAATGTGAAGAGATAGGGTACTATTAAGAAATAGATTCAGGGAACCAACATAATGTTCACAGAGTTCTGAGAATATCAAAAATTCTTAAAGTCAAAATACCCAAATCAAAGTGGTATAATGAGAGTGCTTTAGTGATTGCATTCACTATTCAATTCTGTTAAGTAAGACACTAGTACCTGTAAGAACTGTAGCTCAATAAAAATCACTCAGATGTAAGAATAAAAATGGAATAAGCGTTTAAAGTAAAACTCAGTTGGTCTTGAACAATCAGCTTAGGTCAAATGTACATTGTTACCAGCAGAAGTTGCACAGATACTGGCTGAGGGCTTAAATTAAGCTTCTTAACTGGAATTATTGATTTTCAGGGAAAGCAATAGTTGAAATTTTCACTCACAGTCTGATGTTCAGTTCAACATTTGTTGATTAAATACTTGGACTTTGATTATGAGATCCAGATAAAGTAGTGATTTTGGGATATGTTTTTCTTTGTTTTTCAGTTCAGTAATTATTAATTTCTGACAGAGTGAAAGAGTTAATTTCAGACACGTATCATGCATTTTCAGTGGAAAAGGGTGAGGATGATCTCGTATGATTCATCACCCATGAACCTTTCCCTACAGTAAAGTGTACTCATTTAGTAAATCATTAAAAATCCCTGACTTACGAGTCAAAACACACTGGCTCATCCATGATGTAACAAGCCTTTTCGCACTACTCATATGATTCCTGACTGCCATTCAGGGTTGTAGCTTTCCAGTGCAACAAAAGTAAGCTGTTCAGGTCAGTTAGATGTAATTTTCAAACATAAATTGTCATCAGCTACCAACTTCAGAAACTGGCAGCTAGATGTAGCTTGTGGAAGCAGTTGGTGTTTGTAGATTCTGAATTACATTTCCTAAATCTTCTTGTGATAGGCCACTGACCTGTTAAATGGAAATGCATGATATGAGGTAAATTCTGGAGAAGTGAGCTAGCTGTGTCAGTAGGATACAAAGGGCCCTGTGTTATGGTCTTGTAGTTTTCCATCCACAATTTAAAGGAACACTATTGAATTCCTGCAAATCTGGTGTGTGGACAGAAATAACAAAAAAATGTTCAGCTCAGTTCATCTGATGCACTGTCGTTTATAATTTACACATTCTGTGTTGTTTGTGTAACAGTGTTTTTCCATATTTTTTCTTGTAGATATTGTGCTTAGAGAAGAGCTTGGAAGAAATGCTGACGAGAGTAGACGAATTTGTTGGAATGCTAGATATGGTAAGATAAGTCAGGCTAACACAGAGAGTTTTTATAAGCATATTTGTTACTCACATTTTGCCACATTTGTTTGCAGATTCGTAATGATACCTCCCAGATAGTGAGTGAAAACCTACCTCAAATCCAACAAAAGTCTGAAGAAATGAGACAGATATACAGACGAATTGATAAATTAGAGGTAAGTATTCAACTTGTTACAAACATGTTTATGGAAAGAACATTCCATTGAAAATATGGAGTGTTTGAGAAGCTAACTATAGACATATAAACATAAGAAACCAAGGTTTGGAACATCATTATAGGGTTATTATGGAATATACCAATTTTTATATAATATAATGTTGTTACAGAAAAAAAAAAAAAGGACCTAAAAGGCAAGACAAGGCAAGGTTTATTTGTATAGCACAATTCATACACAGGGCAATTCAAAGTGCTTTACAGAAATGGCAAAGAAACAGGTTAAAAA
>JAPTYQ010000003.1:5096653-5113672 GCA_029814465.1 Ostorhinchus cyanosoma
TATACCCTGCAACAGTGAATTTGCTGTGAGACTAAAATTTGCAGTCAACCATGTGTTAATAAAGGGCATTTTTATGTAAAATATTTAATGTATTTTCTTTTCTCTTAAATCTAAGGTTTACCAAGCTGAGAACCCATTTGACTTCATGGAGTCTATTTCACTTGAGGGGAAAACCAACTTCTTTGAGAAACGAGTGGCAGAGTATCAAAGATTTGGAGTCATGTCAAACATGATGGACTGTGAATTCACTCTCGATGCAGACTTCTGAAACTGAAGTGTCTGTTCTGTTACATGGTTGTTGCATCTCAGCTATTTATTTACTGTCTTTTGGTTTATTCAGTTGCTGGACAAAAAGATTATAATAAACTATACTACAGGCCTACCTATATAAATAAACAAATCTGTAAAATGGGTGAGTCATATAGATGACAAAAAGGAATCAAAAGAGCAAGCCATTTATTGGTATTTTTGACCACCAGTCATAAATGTAGAAACACATTATATGACCCCAGTTATTGTTGGACTTAAGTAACGGGAGTGTTTAATACCTCAATGAGTTTTAGATTCTACAGTGGGGTGTGTTTGCGTGTGTTTTTTTTTTATTGTATAATAAAATATTTTTAACATTAAAATATTGTACTTAATGGTCGTTGTTTTACAACAAACCACTAACTTCATTCATGAGCCTTAAATGCTGTGTTCAAATGTAGGTGAGTAGTAAAACATGATGTCAGTACTTGATGTAAGTGTGGCCATATTTCTACATGCGGCTGATGTGCTTGAAGTCCAAGACAGGAGTCTGTAGAGTTGTGTTTAAAGCCTCAGAACGGGTTTTATTAGTAGAGATTTCTCCTCCAGTCAGATTAGATTAGCCACTCCTCCGTTAGCATACGGTGGCTGGCAATGATAGCTACCAGCTAGTGTTTTCGCGATTTGAAAGATGGCTGGGGACTTGCGGGGTTTTGCGTTAGAGAAAGCCGAACTGATTTCCAGTCGTCTAAAAGAGCTCCTGTCTTCCGGAGAAGGTTATGTCCGCGCTCATTTCGGGGTTGACCTGGGTCTGAAGCCCGAGCTCTACCCCACGTCAGTCGTCCTGTCCTCGGCCGCCGTGGGTCTGCTGTTGCTGCTGGTTCTGTCTTGGGCCGCCGTCTGTAGCGGTCTGTTTGTCGGGAAAAAGCGGGGATCCCCGGTCACTCAAGGCAGCGTCGAGCCTGACAAGGCCCATTTTACGAAGACCGTTAAACCAGAGGAACAGAAGAAGAGGAACAAAAAGAAAGCCACTGAAAAGGTATGCTACGCAGCGTAAAGGCGCTGCTGAATCACAGCGGGACAATGAAAACAAGTGCATGTACAGTCTGTGTATCCAAAACAAACGGTGCCTCACATATGAGGTTTGAGAAACAGCTCATTTCTGGCAGGTTAACAAAATGTGAAATTACAGTTTTTTAAACGATAGCCATGTCACACATAACAATGACGCAACCAGCACTAGCATTATATCGAACTAAAGGTTCCACAGAACTCAAAATGTCCAGGGACAAAACTGTGACCCACTTCCAACACGACATAAATAAACAGGAATTCTAGTGCTGTGTTTACCAACCGATGGGAGCTGTACGCACATATTTAATGTAAACACAAAGGAATGTTAGCTTTTGCTAGTCACAACATTAGCTGAGACTGGAAGTCTGACTGTATCACCTGAAACATTAACTGTTTCTGTATTGAGAGCAGTGAAGATAAAGCTCTATCATCGGTTATTATGTTACCATAGGACTGTTTCTCACATCTGCCTACATTTCGTAATAGCGCTTAAGTGTTGCCTTTCAGCCAAATGGCTAATATTAAAATCTCCACCATTCAACTAGGTTACATTTCATACCATATTGTATCCCTGTCTTTTTTTAAGTTTAGACAATTGTAACTAGTCATATTAACATATATGTACTATGGTTAATGAAATAATCACCATGTCGTTCATCTTCATTGTATTTAGTTTAATTAAACGAAATTAAGAATTTATGTTTACATGGGAAATTATGATTCAAGTGTGGGGGAAATTTACATCCATAATTTTCATCCTCATTGACAGGTATGATGGAAACATTAGTGAAAATTTAAAATTAATGTTTGTCTTTTTCCTCAGAAGAACCAGTCTAATGGACAACCAGTGACAGTAGCGCTAGAGGAAGTTAAAGAGGCTGAGACAGTTTCCAAACAGTCCCCCAAGGTCCAAACCGAGAAGGTATGTTACAGCAGCTGCAAAAAAAAAAGTAGATATGAAACTGTTTATTTACTGGACAAAGTGGTAGCTGTGTTTTCTCACTTATATTTTGAGTTTTAAGAGAGTAGGTGTTATTGGTACTGCTAAATGTTTTTGTTTTTTGTATTGCCAGGTGCATGAGGTGCAGGCCCCGGCCCAAGTGAAAAAGAACAAAAAGAAAACAAAGACAGATGTGAAACCGGTCCAACAAACAACTGCAAGTGAGGGGAAAGAACCTGACGACGGTAAGATTCATTTGTTTCTGGGAAATTACATAACTTCCCCATTTCATCTTCTCTCCATGTTGAGTGTTTCACTTCGAGTTTTAAAACCTACATAGTGTAATACCTGTCTGTCACTCTGGTACATGTATCAGCCTACCTGAATATTGTTCCTTGTTTTATACTTCTTTTTTTCCACAAGGTGCATGGGAGACCAAAGTCAGTAACCGAGAGAAGAGGCAGCAGCGTAGGAAGGAGAAGGGCCCAGAGGATTCTGGTGGCCCAGGATTTGTGGAGGCCCCGAAGACCCATGTGGAGGCCCCTGTTGTCACGGCATTCACCAACACTAAGAAGAACAGAGGAAACCATGGTGTGTAGTGAATATCAGGATGTACAGCCTGAAAGTCTGAGCTTACTATTAAAATATGGATAAAAAATAATGTTTATTTCAAAAAGCCCATTTCCCATCAAATGTAACATGCAATAAACATACCTTTACCATGTACAATAAATTATGATGTGACTAGTTCTCTCGTGATCAAACAAGAATTATCTTACAAAAATGCATGTTTCTCAAGTATTTCATCTGCACTGGTTGTTTCAGAGTCCCAGAATCCGAGATCAACTGGCAAGGGGGATGCAGGAAGTGGAGCTGGTAAGGATAAAGTTGAACCATTACTTTGTTTAACTGGGATTGGAGGACAATTGAGAATTTAGGTCTTGAATGCCTCATTGTCCTGAGTAAAAAATGCTATATCTACGCCAAGATGATGTATCATATTCAGAGGTGGTCTGGGATATATTTCAAGGATTTCCTTGTAAGAAGTTGGTGCTGTAGCCACAAAGAGATTTTGGACACCATGAAGCACCTGAAATAGTGAACCGAGGCTTGTGGGTTTTTTTTTCTTCCCATTGTATACTATTGATCTGGTTAGTTTTGCTGCAACAGTGCAAAGCTGGGAATATACTACTAGGTCCTTTCATCGTCATCTACATTTGCTGCTCTTTGGCTTAGATCACACTGAAAGGTGTTGAAGTCTAGATCAAGCAAAGTATAAATGATAGTGTCAAAGGATAGATCAGACCAGAGAGAAAACAAATGGAATCGTCTAAGATGCCAATTGACATTTAAGGTATATTGATTGATTCACAGTATCTTCTCACACAGTGACTAGCAGGCGAGGAAAAATACCTTACAAGCTGCCAGTGTCCTTTAACCTGACAGTGTATTCTATTAAAATATATTTTATAAACTCAGTTTGTTCAAGTTTAAGTGAAAGTTTGTGCTATCTTTAGGATGTTTGATTTATATATATATATATGTGTGTGTGTATGTACTGAGTATGGGCTGGAGGTCCCAGGGTCCAGATGGGAGACACCCCCAAAGGTGATAGAGAACAAGCAGGCCAAGATCCTATGGGTCTTCCAGTCAGCCTGACATTGTGGTGGTGGATAAACATCAGAAGACGGTAGTGATGATAGATGTAGCAATCCCAAGTGATAGCAACGTCAGAAAGAAAGAACATGAGAAGCTGGAGAAATACCAAGGGCTGAAAGAGGAGATAGAGAAAATATGGGGTGTGAAGGCCACAGTGGTTCCAGTAGTGACTGGGGCACTGGGGGCAGCTGAGTAGATGGCTCCAGCAGATACCAGGAACAACATCAGAGATGAGAGATGAGTGCGTAGAACCCTCAGACTCCCTGGCCTCTGGTAGAGGACCCGCATCTGAAGGAGACACCGCCCAATAGGGGGGTGAGGGAAAGGAAAAGAAAAAAAAATAAAAAATAAAAATAAAAAATATATATATATATATATATATGAATTGTAATACCAGATGTGAATGGACATCCTGAGAGCTGACCACACTGGATAACTGGATCATGAAAAACATGTTAATGCCATCCCAATATAATGCATCCTCGATTTTCTCTAATTTTCTATTTTGTCAACTACACATTAGTTTAGTTACACATTAATTTAGAAAGTGTCTTCAAAGATCTGACTACACCAGTATCTGTGCATTTCATGTTAGTACAAAAACATTACATAAACGTAAGCTACATAGTTCAGTAGTGCAGTACAAGTAGTTGTGTGAATATTCTCTGGTCTCACAATTTGATTTGATTTTGGTGTCCACATCACTGTGCATCTTTGTATCTTTCCATACTCCCTACTAAGCAGCACTTTTTAATTTTAAGGCTCTCATCTCATCTTTCCACTTGACTGTTACACTGCCACTGCAATCAAGAATTCTGTCTGAGTCCCTGTTGTTTTTGTGTGTGTCCTCAGTGGCCTCCAATTGGAGAGAGGAGCCTTCAGTCAACGGCGGAGGTTGGACTGATATTTCCTTAAAGATCCCAGGTCAGATAGGTGCCATGGAGGGGACAAAGTGGACAACCATCCCAACTTCTACACATTATAGGACCCAACCCGAACCCAAGTCTTGGGCACAGGAAACGCAAGGTATGGCATGCTGAAAGTGAAAAATTATTTAATGGACTTCATCAATTTTCACCTCTGTCTTGAAATTGTATTTTAATTCTTAATCAATGTGAAGCACTTTGGGCTACAATTTTTTGTATGAAAGGTGCTATATAAATAATGTTTATTATTATTATTAATTTAATTTATGTGTCTTTTTTTTTTGTTATTTCAAAATTTCCCAGTGTTTAAGACCAGAATGCTGCAATTCTGACAGAACAAAAATCACTGCCAGTCATTTTGCTCATCATATACATCACTGTGAGCCTTGAAAACCAACAGTTAAAATACAGTTAAATACAGTTAAAATACCAGATTGAAGCAGTACTGATAACAGTACTATCAATAAAATCTTAATGATGCCCATCCCTATCCTTAATGTTTGTTTGGATGCTATGAAGAAAAAAGAAATAAAGAAAAAAGAGACATGAAATGTTATATATTTGAATACATAATGGGCTCTAAATCTTCTGTACAAGAACCTCTACTGTTGCAACCAGACACAACAAAAGTACACATTCTCTGTACGCTTGTAGAAATGTAAACAGCAATGTAAAAGAAAGACCCTAATGATCCACCATTTCCATTTCTTGTGAAAAGGTACTCAAAGTATAAAGTAAAAAGTAGCAATATGCATGCATATATGTTGTCTACTTTTTGCCAGACTAATTCATAATGAACCAAATAAGCACTAAGTCGTGAAGTGACAGACTTTAGGTGTGTTTTTATCTTGTGTCTTTTGTCTTGAAGTACAGATACCTCTAAACTTATACTTAGTTACTTCCTCCCTTCAAACCGGCACTTGCTGCACAAAAAGATTTGTTCACTTCATATCAGGTAGATCTGACCATTATGGAACCAACTGTTTTCATGAAGTAACTGTTTATAAAGAGAGTTGAATCACTTGTCCCATAGGACTCCATTCAAACAGAACAGACTCTCTTAATAACCTGATTCTTCTGTTGATGCTCCTGACCCTGGTACTGATAATGTGGAGGTGATCCCAGAGTGCCTTCAATGGCAGCTCCTAATGTGTGCTATGCACTAATGCGATTTCTAATGCTATTGTTACTGTGTGTATTAGGATGGGAAAAATGTAATGCAGAGACCAAATTTACCTACAGGAATAATAGGGACTTAATTTTAACCATTAAGGAAGGTATCTGTTGATGTTTAGCTGAGCTGCCTTTTTTGTTTTTTTTTTGTAATGATTTTTTGCCAACATTGTTTGTGTACTCCCAGCAGCAGCATGGAGTGGCATCAATGGCAGAATGAAAAATAATCTCAGCCCTGTGTCTTTCTCCATGTTGGGACTGAACACTACAGGTTGGCACTTTGATGGCTCATTTAGCTTTGTGTTTAGTGTGAACACTTTTTCAACTGTTTTTTTTTGTTTTAATCCCCTTCAGTGTCTCGATTATCTTCTCTCTGTCTCAGACCCAGCGTCAAATTCGATTGACCTGCAGTGGACGAATCGCCAAGATGTTGACGATGAATGGTCTGGATTCAGTAAGTGGAAATTAAACTCTGAAAAATCTCATCTGGAGATTGTAAAAAAGAAACATCTAAAGTAATCCAACTTGGGGGCTGTGAGAGTTAATGTCCTGATGATGTGATGTTTTTGTTGATCTTTTTTTAGATGGAATGGCTGCGGTGGACCCCAGCTCTGACTGGAATGCCCCAATAGAGCACTGGGGAAACTACGAGGAGCCGCCTGTGTTGGCAACAGCAGCCCCTCCACCAAAGGAACAACCAGGATTCAACAAGGTATCGCTCAAGCTCCAAAAGCCAGATCATCATTGGTTCAGTGAGTCTTCAGAGCTGTTCCCCAAATATCAGGTTGAGGTTTCTTTATTAGTACCTATAGGTAAATGGATTTTGCTGTACACAAGATACTTCTTATCTTCTTAACTATATAATTCTTAACCAACACTAAACATTTATTTCTGTTTTACATAGCACAAAATTAAAAACAATTTTAAAAAGCAAGCTGGGGTGTTCAACTTTAGAGAAAAATAAAATTAAAAAAATAACTGTGGCCTCAAAGCCACAAACTCAGACATAACATTGCTTAGTAGCTTTTAAATAGTAAAATATTGAATGAAATGTATTTTAAATTCAAGTGAATGCAGCCTAAACATACATATATACATATGTGTGTGTGTGTTTATATACACACACACTCAAATTTATTTATAAGTAGATTCATACTATAATTGTCAAAAAATTCAGTCAGATTTATTAAATATTAATTTTGCACCTGGATATATTTCTGCCAATTTACTAAAGTCAAAGAATTTTGGCAGTTTTAATGTTTGTTTGTTGTTCTTTTTTAGAAATTAAATCTGATCAGTAATAAAGAAATGTAATTCATCAATACTGTATGTGATTTTTACATTTTTACTTTTTAATTGTAAAGTATCATATTTTATTTACTTTTCAAATGTTTCAAAAATTAAAGAAAAAGATACATTTTCTTTCTCTTTCAGTATTAAAATTGATATATAGTTAGATTTTTCCCTCTGAAGTTGTAAAGAGTCCAGTAGATAAATGTTTAGAAAATGTTTAATTTAATGAATATTTATTAAAGCTATATTCATTATATATATATATATATTTTTTTTTTTAAGTAAATGTTAATTTATTAATTGACTAAACATGAATTCAACCCACTCTCATTTTTCCTGTGAAATAATACTTTCTGTCATACATACCTATTCTTCCTAATTTGCAGCTAGAAACTAAGTGAATGATATTTGTTATGTTATGGTAGTTGTCAGAAGATGAGAAGGACAGTGAGGATCCTGCTGGTGGAGCCGCCAAATCCAAGAAGAAGAGGAGGAAGAAGAAAAAAGCAGACGAAGAGGCTGCATCTGTGTCTCAGGTAGATCAAATACCCTGCTAATGCCATTTCAGTTCCATGTCATTATACCTTTGTCATATCGATACTAAAATGTATTTTCTGTTAAGTTAACTGTTTCTTTTTTAAATTTTAGACGGTGACAGCAGCATCAGTGATAAATACAGGACCTAAACGGCAAGAGCTTCCAACAGCCCAAAAGCAGAATCCCAGCATATCCTCCTCTCAGAGTATGTTTGAACAGATCTGAGCCTGAATGTGGTACATGTACAAGTCCAGCCCTTCTGCAGTGCTACATAAGATGTTATTTGAGAAGAAATATGTATAGAAGTTAAACGTTAGATACAAATGAGCTTTTGATCACATTACAATTATGCCATGAATTTCACATGATTTTTGTTCATTTAAAATATTTTGCAAGTCAGGAAAGTCACTATTTATTGTAAAACTGTTAGGGCCAATACTTTGATCAAGGTTAGAAGAGAATATTGATGTTTTTGGTGGAAGGGGAAAACCACTCCCTGTGCGAACCTGGAATCAGACCCAGACCCATCTAGCTATGAAACATTCTTAAAGTAGCCTCTCTGTTAGAGCTGTTGATTAAGTTTCTGTAGATCAAACATGATCAAACTTGTAGGTATTTTCATGTCTTTTTATACATCTGCAGTCGCTCTCAGAGTAAGATGAAATATGTGGAGGTGGTTCCCTTTTTGCTGACATATCAGATGTATCAGTTGAGAGATGTAGTCCACTGAGTTCTTTCACACTAACCTAAATGGCACCACTATCTTTACAGAAAAGCTTGACTTGACTATGACTTAAAACTGTATGTTTGGTGTAATTCAAGCCGAATCAAAAAATTGTCTCTCACCACTGACTTGTGTTCATATTCTTTTGAGGTAAGGTCATACGTGACACAGCAGAAGGGATGGGACTTCCCTTCTCTGTAACCCTGCTTTTTTCATAACTCACCTTTAGTCCCACTAGTAATGAAAACACCTTTTTGTTTTCTGTGGAACATCTTTGCAGAGAAGTGCGAGCAGATGGCGGAGCCTCCGAAGCCCTCCCAAAAACAAAAGGTCCGAAGGGAAACATGAAGTCACGTCACAGGTCCACACAGAGCATATGCAAAATGATTGTTAAACGTGTCACATGCAATAATTACCAGGTACAGAGTTTTCTTTGTTACATTAACAGTTTATCAGTTATCAAAACAAACAGAAAACAAGCAGTGGATATGAAGTGCTTGGTTGAATATAGTGATGAAATGTGGTCCTATGGACTCAAATCTTAACAAATTTGCACTATTTGCTACATTGCAAAAAAGAGTGGAGTTTCAGGAGAGCTTTTCATGCAGTGGAGGTACATTTTTGTAAATCTTTTTTATGACATCAAAATGTTTTCTTTTTTCCCATCAAGAGTGTATGTTTATCATTATCCCAAAATTATAAGACAGGTTTTAATTTTATTTTTCTTATTTAGATTATGATAGAAGCATTATGTGCGTGTGTTTTGTTTTGCTCCCCTGAATGTTGCACTTAGTTTTGTTGTCATGCTGCTGCCTCTTATATCCAGTACAATGTCATGGAGCTAGAACAGGAACTGTATGTGAGTGTTTCTAAGTTGTTTAAAGGATTTGGCGTTTAGATTGTTTTCACTTGCATTTGAAAAAGAAACTACAACACCCAAAGTGGTTGTAAGATGATGCATTTGATCAATTGGTTAACTTATAATCAAAATATTTCAACAATGCACTGTACTTCATCTGAAAAATAGATGACTAACCACATAGTGTACTAGGTAAAATGGGACATTTTTGTCTCAAGTGAAAAAATGAAAGAGTTACTTTGCTGTTATGTGCCTCCCTCTCATATTAGTCATTTTGAAAAATGTGTCTCTTAAAAATCTGATTTTATCTTGATGCAATGAGTCCATGGCTACAACAATTGGACAATTACCGCAATTAGAAGACAGAACAGAGGACAAAAATTAAAATGATGGTATTGGCCCCTGCTAGAATATGCATGCTCTGGCCATCTTTGTCATCTCAGTCACTCTTAGTCAGTTAAACCAGTTGTTACATATTTTATATCCATAACCAGCTAAAACTTGTTTGGCATTTGGACATTTAGGAAATGGGCAGATTTGTACTGACATTATAACAAAAATTATATGAAGAATACACTAATATTATTGGAAGGTCTACAGTGGCTGTTTTAAACCCAGCCCTTTCTGTACTCAGATAAAAGACAAAAAGAAAAGGGACGATATCGGTTTGTAAATAAACTTCTGCATCAGTGTAAACAGGGCATTAGACTAAAGACCAAAAAGTGTCTGAAATTACCCAACGTCTCCTTATACTTGAAACATTAACCCGTTTTCCTCCTTGTTATGAAAGGATGCCTTCTCTAGAGGTATGCTATTGAGCATTTTCCCAAAGTGATTCTAATCACTAATTTAGCCAAATTAGTTTTGAGTCAACTGGTGTTTTCCAAAGATGGTCTTTTTAGTAGAAAGTCAAAATGAAAAAAGAAACACTCAATACAGTTGTGTGTTTTGCTCCTTTATGTGGACTGGCAGCTGTGATCAGGTTGAGTTTCATGCCAGTTAAAATAGAAAAATAAAACAACTTGGTCATAGACATGCTATTCTTTTAGATGGAAAAAAATGCATTCAAAACCAGAGCTGAAATTGGAGTTAGGGCAATAGGAGCTGATGTTGGTTTTGAGGGTGCAGTAGCGGATACAAAACACCAGGAGGCACTGTAAGTGAAGTTGAAAAGTAGTGGGATTTTTTTGTGATGCAGTAGCATTATTATTATTGTCCCTCTACTTTTATCAGTCTTGAGTATGTTTTATCTCTTATCTGACAAGAATGTGCATTGATTTTGGAGTTTTAGAGCCTTGTATTGTCCCTTCTGCACTCATGATTTTGAATATGTTCCTTCCAATATTTGTGCTAGAAAAAGCCATGCCATATCTACAGATTGTAAGGGCTTTTTCCACCTCTGTGATTGCACTGTGCAAAAGGATGTATTTAGTTCCTGTTGATGTTGATGAAATGTTTTGTTGTTTTCCTACCTTTTTTTTCTTTTACAGAATATGAAATGTATACATTTTTAGGGGGGTTGTAACTGACTTCCAAGATTTATGATTGAGAGGATGTTTTTTGACCACAAGTTGAGAAGACATACACAGAGATATGATATGCAGCAGCTTTAATCCCACTTCTGAGTTTGAAACAACAGATACACACATACAAAAGGAATTGAATTCCATTGCCTTAACTTGTAGTTGTATAGAAAGTGCATCTGCATCCTTTTTATAGTTTCCATCTAATTGCAAGTTTTGATGTCAAATTGATTTTATTTGCATGACTTTAATAATAGTACTTGTGTACATGAAATGAACTGAACAATCTATTGCTTTAATTGTTAGTACTTTGTCCTGAAGTACCACTCAGTGTAAATACTGTAATAGCTTTTTTTTTTTTTTTTAGGGATACAAATTGCAACTATTCTGTGGGCATCCAGTTTAGCAGACATTACCACAGCTGTGTTTTTGGTGGGCTTTTGATTCTGTATTTTAAAGCCTTAGTGCAGTACGGTGTTAATGGAGTGATGGTGGTGGTGGTATATTCTCTTTGCCCATAGTTGTTGGTAGGCCTGATAGATCCTAAATAGCAAAATGATATGTCGCTGTGGCTGTGAGGCTCTTTAATGTTCTGTTTTTACTAATGATTAACATGATTTAATCAATGTATTTATATACTTGTCTCTAGGAAATGGTTTTGTGAATGATTTTGTGTATTGAGAAGATACAAATGACATTTCTATGTTTGTTTGGTAAAGATAAAAAAAAATAAAATAAAAACTAATGCTTGATATCAACTTTTGCAGGGGTGAATTTTTAATTTTAAGGGCAGCTGTGGTTTGTATCTTTCTTAAAGTTGTAAAAATAAATAAATAAATATATGCAATAAAGTTTGCTTTTCTTTTTCCCTTACAAAGCAGGTCTGGATAGGTAGATAACTGGGTTTTGATAGGAGCCATTTAGATTTCTGTCCATTTACTATGCACCTATATAGTCACTATCATCAGTTAGTCCACCAGATCCCACTGGACCTATCTGAACCACCAGACCCATTCTTTGCCGGATACACAATTAGTTCTAAGAGCAAGCCAAAACACAGCAGTCTGTTTACCAGTATCTCCATAGAAGTTTTCTTTTGTTTTTTGTTTTGTTTTCTCCCCCCAGTCTAACATAAGCCAACAAACTAAGCAGCAGTAGCCGGTTCAGTCAAACAGGAAAATTATTACAATAACTTAAAAAATCTTTTCAGGGCTTTTTAGAATGTATTCCTGCATACATCTTCAGTTGATTTGAGAGAACAACAAGTTTGTTGGGTTTTATTTAGAAGTCTTTGGCCTCTTTTGGCTTATGATATGTTTACTTTAACACTTATTCCAATCTGGGTTTAATCTAATGGTTCAGTATATGCTACAGTCTGAAACTGTGTCAGTGGCGATGCCTGTGATAGGTCCTGGTTCCAGTGATCCTCCTGAGGCCAAAGCGCTGTCCCAGCCAATGTGGCAGAGCAGTCGCGTGGCATGCTTAGAGCCTGACCTCCTTCAGCCTGTGACCTCTGCTCTGCCCTATCCCTTATCTCACCGTTCATTTAGGATTTAGCGGTTTATAATCTCTCACAGTCTCTGGCTCACTGTTCATTCACCTTCACTTCTCATGGATATCACTTTTTCTTCTTTTATTTATTCTTTCTGGGGAGGTTTGCTGTGCTTCCTGTTTGTATGTGTGAAAGACAGATATATTACTAGTGAAGGTCACCATCTAATGGATGGTACAGCAGTTGCTAAGACCCCTGCTAATAGTGTTTTAATAAAAGCTCCATCTGAATTCCCCAAGTGTCAAATGCAGCCTTCAAAGTGTATTGAGGAGCAAAGTTCAACATTTGAAAACTACCAAATTTATTCCAAACTACCTCAGCCTTCCACTTGCACTCATTAAATCAAAACTCTCTTTACATTTATTTAAATACTTCTCTTGAATCATTTCAGCTGCTATTGTATAATGGCAAATCTTAAGAGTAGATTAAATAGTGCACAGTGTGTGTGTGGTGTTTTTTTTTTTTGTCTTCCATCAGTTGTGTTTTAATATTTACAAGGTAGAAGGCTGGTCTGTGTTAAGCCACAGCAGAGGAAGAAAATCCCCCTAAAGTAGCAATGACGCGGTCCGCCCACCAGAGCTTAGGCCTTTTTCATTCAGGATGTTTGTGCAGACAGAAAAATAGTGGTATAAAAGGAATTATGGATTCTTTTTTTATCCACACCGGAAAAATCTTATTGTACATGTCTAGCTATTATCTGTTTTATTTTTAGACTTAAAGGCACTCTTCCAACAAAAGTACTGCTGTGGGGACATCATGTCAACAGGTCAACAATAACAATATTTGTGACTTATATGGTTTGTCTCATTTCAAGATGTTAGCATTTGTCAAATCCTGTTCCACTGTTGCATTAGAGACAGGAAAAATAAACGCTTCCACTTGCAGATATTGCTAACATGTTAAAGGCTGTATTTTAATGTACATGACATAAAGACCATTTGTTGTATCTCTTTCAATGTCATAAAATTATTTGTTATTTTTGCAAGGATAAAATAACAAATAAATGTAATATTGGTATTTACTGTGTTTGGTTAAAAAAATAAGTTAACAAATGAAACAAAGCTCTGGCTGGAGGGAGCCCTTACATTTGATAAAAAAATAAAATAAAAAAAAAAAGCATTCCTTCGACCCACATTATTAACGACTCACATTGTGCCCTCATTTACATATAAAATTGTTTTATTTTTGTGTGTTAAACAGAGGCAAAATAAAGCTATGATAAATGTACTTACTCAAGTTCAAATTTGAGATTTGCACTGTACTATACATCATTCCCTTTACTCCATCCCATTTTTCTGACATCTTTAGTTACTTTCCAGATCACAGTTCTTCATCCCCTTCATTTTCAAATTTATTGATTCTAATGTACTTATACATAAAATATAAAGTGAATACATATAAAATGAAGGATGAAGTTTTCTGTAATGAGTTCATACTGCTCTCCTCCAGCGTGAACTAAACATGCTGGAGGAAAATGAAAATGCATTTTCATCGAGTTAAAGACAACTAAGTTTTAATATTTTTCATTTTCTGAAGAGTTTGGCATTCCAAGGGAAATGAAAGTGTCTGATTTCAGGACAGTTTGCAGTTCATTGCATTTCATGGGTATTTGCTCTTCAAAGCTGTCATTTGTGATTAAACATAATGCAGTTTGGTAAACTTTATTTAACCCATAAAGATCCAAACATCCACGGTGACCAAAACCATCTACTGATCTATAATGTTTAATACCTGTTGATCCATTAATCCTATCAATGCATGTAAATAATTGGTGCAAAATAAAGTTTATCATCTTTTCATTAGTCAGATATGATCCATTTGGATGCCCAGAGGCTCCATAGTTACGGTGGAAACACTGTCATCTGCTACAACACTGATTCACCAGTAAAACCCATGGAGTTGGATCAATGACAGTGAATAGAGACACTGGATTTATATTCAGTTAATGATAGATTTTGCTGAAAAAGTCAATTTTTCTTCAGTTTTCTCTATTTTTATATAATATTCCTCAACTTTACTCACAGTGTTTAAAAACTTCTACATGATTAGAAAATTAAATGTAGGAAAATACCTGATTTTCACAGAAAAACCACAAAATACATCACTTAGGGAAGGTTTTTTTTTATTATCATTATTTATTTATTTTTATTTAACCTTTATTTAACCAGCAAAAAGATCCCATTGAAATTAAGAGCCTCATTTTCAAGGGAGTCCTGGCAAAGCGGCAGCATGAAATACAACACACAGTTACAAGGTACAAAAATGTGAAGGACAAGTCAAACTATGAAAAACAAGTGCTGAGTTGTTAAGTTAGTTTCCAGCACTTTGAGTTTAGATTTAAAAGCATTTAAGGAGATCAATCAAGTCAGTTTCCAGTCTTTTAAAAGATTAAATATAGAGAAAAATTTATTTTGTAACTGACACAAAAGTAGTACTGAGTCTTTATGGGTTAACTAGTATGGTTTAGAAGGAAATAAAGTATCTCAGTGATCAGTAATAGACATGAATGTTTATTGGGCAATAACTTCGTGATACTTTTTCTTTACAAAAAGCCTTTTTTTATTTTTCAACCAGGCATTGAGTATGATTTGTAAAGGAAATATTGCTGACAAGCTATATGCCTAGATATTTAGGTTACATAGTCGGTGTCATGGATGGAGAACAGGGTTGGATCTATACCAGAACAAGACAGTGGCTGTTGCTCTCCACTGCAGAGCTTCACCACTAAGTTGCCAACTTTTATTTAAAACAAACCATCAAGATTTTTTGAAGCATTTACACAAGCAATAGGTTAGCCCAAAGTAATTTCAAAAGTGCTTTATTCTTCTATTCTACTACATCTTAGTGCCAATTATTGTATTAGTTTACAGAGCAGAACTTGTACTTGTTCATTCAATCATTCCCTGAGCCATTTTACCTTTGGAAGGCTGTAAGTGTGTCGGCCATGTAGCTGGGTCAGATGTCAAATATGCAGCCTGTGGGTCAAAATTGGCCCTCCAAAGGGTCTAATCCAGCCCCTGGGATTGAATTTGTGAAATACAAAAATTACACTGAGATTATTAGCCATCAATGATATTAAAATTATTTTAGTCAGGTTCTACATACAGACCAATATGACCGCAAGTGGGTCAGACCAGGAAAATACTATCACAGTAACCTATAAATAATGACAACTCCAAATTTTTCTCTTTGTTTTTGTGTAAAAAAAAAAAAAAAGTTAAATTACATGAAAGTCCTTACAAATATAAAATATATAATATAAAATAAATAAATAGAATAAATATAAATAAAATAAATATAAAATATAAGAAATAATACAAACTATTCTTTTACAAAAAATATGAATAATTTTAACAAATGTCTTAAGAGAAATAAATGTCGAAAAATCAATATTCTACCTGTTACTAAATGTTTTGTGCATTTGTAGATCCATTGTGAATATGTTGCTAAAAGACTGGAAACTGACTGAATTGATCTCCTTCAATGCTTTCAAATCCAAACTCAAAGTTCTAGAGACTAACTCAATAACTTGTACTTGTTTTTCATAGTTTGACTTGTCCTGTACATTTTTGTATGTTGTAACTGTGTGTTGTAATTATTTGCTGTATTTCATGCAGCCTCTTGGCCATTACTCCCTTGAAAAACAGGTTCTTAATCTCAATGGGATCTCGGTTTTTTCCTGGTTAAATAAAGGTTAAATCAAAAATTTAAAAAATCTGTAAGTTGTAATGCACATGTGTAAATGATAAATAGGCATAATATTGTTAAAATTGCATTTATTCTCCTTAAGACATTTCAGGTTGTTCATGTTATTCAGTTTTTTAAGGAAACTTTGTAGATGTAACCTAAACATTTTCATAATATAATTTTACTTTTCCACTGTTGTTATTTTAGTGGTCCAATACACTTGAGATCATTTTAGGCAGAATGTGGCTCAGAACTAGGCTCAGGGTTAAGGTTTGGATGGAATGAATGTGATATATTGTCCTGGTCTATCTTAAAATATTCCGTTTTTAAATTTCTTTTTAAAAACATTTCTCAAATTAAATGTGACATAACTGTGATGGACTGACAAAAATAATACAAATATAAACAACATAAAATATATGTCATGACAACAAATGTCTGCAGTTTTAATCCCCAAATGAGAAACACAATATCACGAAAAGTAGTCAAACTAAAGACATATGTCATATGCCTACATATTACCAGCCTTTTGCTACAGTTATCTTTTTCCACTACAGTTTTTACATCTTACATACTTTTAACACAGCACAGCTTTTTATTGTAGTGGTATATTTTTACTACCAGCACTTCTTACAAAACTGATTCAAATTCAGAGTAAAACTACAACAGAGGAAACATTCTCTGCATTTTTGCCTCACCCTTCTTTTTTTCTTTTTTTTTTTAAAAAAAAGCTTGATCATTCTGAGAAAAAGCATCACGCCAGATTTCAGCTCAACTATTTTGTGCAATTATCAAGGGTTTTCCATCCATCCATCCATCCATC
>JAPTYQ010000003.1:5113772-5136737 GCA_029814465.1 Ostorhinchus cyanosoma
TCCATCCATCCATCCATCCATCTCCCGGATCTTGGTCAAATCCCCCTGGTCACGTGACTGGTGTATGAGCCAGATTAGGGGCTGTGTGTTCTGTGTGAATCCAGATCCAGCACTTGCGGAAACAGGCGAACATCGTTCCAACAAACGCCAGTCGTGAATGTGTCGGCCCTAGCGCCAAGGACGACAAACAAAAAGTCTTCTGTTGTTTTAGGACACGGAAGCCCGCTTCTGACCTGTCTCTGACAGCATTCATGAAATAGGTGGGATTTTCTATCAGCAGGATAAAATAATGATTTCGCCGTGGGACCGGTGGTACTCGACGAGCTGCTGCCTTTGCTGCCATGTCCGGACGGGCACCATTATTCTGGGAATATGGTATATGGTAAGTGAGATTTAATGGGATGTCAGCCTCAGATATGTACAGATACGGGCAGAATATGGGTCTAAATATGCAAAGTGCTGGGAATGTGCTGTTGTTTGCACAGCTAGGGCTCCCTGCTAGTGTTAGTCGACTCTCATTTGGCCATTGTGTGTCCATGTTTACAGCTAATTGAAATTTAAGTAAAACCTTTGTCAGTTCAGCGACATCACTTCATCACATCACCGGAGGTTGTTTTTGTTATATTTTAGTCAAATAAAAACTCTGTAAGTAAATATATCGACAAAATTCACATTTTAACCATTTTTTTCAATATTTGTTCCGAGCTTACCTCCACTTTCTGTAGTGTACAAATAATAACTAGCTAGCTAAGGTGGTGAACCCTTTGATTTGTCTTACATACTACGAGGTAAATATAGATTTGCTCTGTTTTTATCCTCAGGATAACCTACAGTTTTAAACATAGTTCAGTAAGCCTGGTAAATCCCTGACCTTTCTAAGTGTTAGCCCCCCTCTCCGATTTACCACGACTGATAAACTACCGTTGGTCAAGGCCGGTGAAAGCAAACAATACGACCTACGATCCGACATTCAACACACATGAGGTGAAAACACTGATCTGTCACACACTAACGGCCACTTCTCTGTATCATAGTGAGTTGGTGATGCTGTGTTGAACCTGTTTACTTTACATTTTATATATCGACAGTAGAAGTTGTTCAAGTCCAGTCAGTCAATTCAATTTAATTAAATTTTATTTTATTTGTAGAGCCCTATATCACAACAGAGTTATCTCACAGGGCTTTACAGAGTTAATTAGATGTAAACAAACAACAGTCAAATAAAAAGCAAATGAAGGAAATGCATTAATATTCTGGGCATCCCCTGTCCTTAGACCCCTTTAGTCAGGTTGAGAAGAAATAAATCAACTCCATTCTCTAGTCATCTCAATTTATATGATTATTTATTAGTTAGAAGGGATTTAATAAGGTATAAAGACTTGGCAAATAACAATGTCATAAAAACCACTTAAGAATGATTTCTTCTTGCTAATTTCAGTTAAAAAGGCAAATATTGACAAATACCAATGTTAAAACCAATATCATTGTTTGTCCTTAATTGATACTGCACATTTATAGCATAAAGGTTTTGGTAGATAGACAAATAATTCAAGTCATGAATTGCTCATAACCCTGTCAAAAATTGAGATTCCACTTTTTGGACATATTACTCAGCTCTAACTAAATAAATAAATCAGTAAACATCTGTATTAGCCTGCACACTGTAAAATAATAATTCATCTATTTTGTTCATTCGGAACTAGATGTCCAATTCAGCAATTATTCAGTTTCAAATAATGTCAAAGAAAGCTTATTCTGGTTCCTGGGTTGATATCGTTATTATACTGGTCTTTAAAATTCCACTACCAGTCGATCTCTAGTACATGCTGTATTATTGTTATATTTAGTTTTGCACTTTAACCAATATGTTGTGGAATTGTCTCTTATGAGTTACTATTTATCTATAAAAAATATTGTACATGTAGCAGTTACTCATTCACTTCATCTGCAGTAACTTTTTCTGTGTTTTCCCCGGAAGTAGTAGTCCTTGATATGAACTTAGAACAATAATGTCTTGCGTAATGGCTGACTTCACTATCTGATCCAGATTTTTTGTACCTTCCTCACAGCTCATCAATGCAGTGGTTTTACTCATCTTGTTGTCAGCTCTCAATGACCCAGTCCAGTACCGTTACCACCTTACCAGCTCTGAGCTGGGGACGGACATTGATGTCATGGATGATGCAAGTGAGTACAACTCATTCCCTCATTGTTACATGTTGACTTGGTTGAAATATTGTGTTTTTTCTGTTTTTTGAGACATGTACTCTATGAAGCAGTGTGGTACTTGGCAAATTGATTCAGCTGAGATTTTCACTACTGTTATAAGGTTTCTGTGCAGCAGCTAAACCATACTGGGCAACACAAAATAAAGTAAAATCAATGTGGAGAGTATCAAAAGTAACTGCATTTAATATTATTATCTAGCTTATTCCCAAGTTTTGTACTCGGATATGTCAATAATGTGAAATTACTTAATATTATTTCATTTTTACTATCGTTTTGTTTTGGGTTTTTTTTAACAAAATACTTTTATTCTGTGGTAGGACTCCTAAACCCTTTGCACATAAAGCCAGGTGTACCGCATGAATTTTTTTTACTGTTTCAGATGAAACATGACAAATCTTCGCCATGTTATTGACCATGGATAAAACAACAGTGGTCCTTCCATGTGGCAGGCTATGAGACATTTTCACAGATGGCCACTGTGACAGTCTTGTTGCCAAAGAAGGCAAAATTCTGATGTGAGAGAAGGAGTTTGACCATCTCAAACTGACTGTTGCTGAGACCTATCTCAGTCAATGCGAGACATGAATTTAGTTATGATATAGAAAATACTAAGCTGAAACTCTCTGCAAAACAGGCATCTTGAATTGTCACGCTTTTACTGAAAACAGTACTGTAACAGCATAACAGTCAGCTTTGCTTTATTATTCAATGCAGCACAGATAGCTGATGTGTGCTGTAGATGCTTTATACTTGTGTAATAACATGGGATTAGATCTATGTTGAGTAGTGTGGCCTGTGCTGAATTTATAAGTCTGAAGTCTAGCAGTCTGTAGTAGCCTTAAGTCTTCTACAAACTGTGGGAGACTTAAACAGAGGAGGGTACCATATGTGTTTATCAATGAATGCAGTATATTCAAAAAATGCAAGAAACATAAAGGTCCATGGACAAAGGACACCTTTTGCCAACTATCTTTAACAGTAGGGGCCCAAACATTGACTAGACTTTTTTTTTTTTTAAAGATTTATATTTAGTCTAGTTGCAGATAAAGATATAAAGTTACAGATTCAGAAAAAAAACATAGTCGACATTAACATTTAAAATCTACTAGACATCTGATGAATACAAGATTGTAACTAAAACTGAGACTGAGCTCATGTAAATTAAACCCTACTTAAAGGCCCCAAGATATATATTCCATCACCTAAACACTGGTTAAATAAATGAGATACAATAAAAAGAGACACATGGTAAATGGATTACAACTTGACATCCAAATGATATAACATTTAAATTCATCAGACGTTTACAAGAACTGCTATTTTGCCCTTTGCTTCACTGTAATAAAATATAATAAAATATTTCTGCACACTCCAAATCAAAACAGCCAAAGAATCAAATGAACCACCAAGCTTTTTTGTTGCACAGTGCATAAACTCAGAGATTATGCTTAACCCTTGTGACAGGGCGGCTGAAACACGTCCTTTCTGCTCACCACTTCTTTTTTGCAGAGTGCTGTTCTCAGCACAGACATAGTAGCTGAGTAGGCTAGGCTACACAGAACAAATCAGAGTGCATGTGTATTTTCAGTGCTTCCCCCTCCGGCAGCCATCATCATCATCACAGTTGCCTCTGGAAAGCCACATGCCCTGTCACTGGCTCCTCTGATTAAAAATGACTGCTCTAATTCTCCGTTGGATTAAAACGGGCATCTTGACTTACTGCCCCCCACCCCACCCCACACTGTTTCCTATTCACTCTGATTATGTCTGAATTGTGCTCGGGTGCTCATAAACATTGTTTATATAGGACGTGTGAATGTGTATGTTCGGGAAGGGATTAAGAAGATGGAAACATACTATAATTTCCTGAGTCTTAGCTTCGTATCAGTGCTGTAATGGCAAGTGAGGCTGAGTTTATTGGCAAACCTAGAGGCATATAGATGACACGATGACTCAGTCCTTGTGAGTCTGCATTTTTTTTTATTCAAGTGTGTCCTTACATTTTCATAACCACAATACCCAAAATGACCGTGGTTGAGTTGAAGTTCTTGACTCATGCAGTATCCTGTCAGAACTGGATGGCAGTGTGTCCCTGTGAGGACTGCCACACTGACAAGTGTCTCATCTGTCACTTCACAACTGTAATGAGAATATGAGAGGTGCTACATTTAGCCAAATTTAGCACTTCTTACATAACAATTACCTACCTGCTGATCATGTTTTGTACCGGCAGATTGATCACTATAAATACTTAATGAGGTTACTCAAGGTGCTTTGTTGGATAAAAATCCATGTACTTTTGAATTACGTCAGCAGATTATATGTTTGCTTCATTGATACCTAGACATGTAATAATGATTGCACAGGATTACTTAAACATCAGAGTCTGAGTCTGGCTCAGAAATAGAACTATAGATTTTCACTTGACAATTGGCGTTAAAAGTTATGTTATTGTAAAATGAATATAAGATATGTGACAGTGATCTATTACAGGCTAAGATGGTGCTTATTTTGATCATTGTTTTGGGGTGGGGGGAGTTTGTTAGTTTTTATTATTTTATTAAAATAATAATAATAATGGATTAGATTTCTATAGCGTTTTTCAAGGCATTTTTGTTGATATAGGATATAATGTTAATTCAAAATAAGTGTGATGTAAGTATGCCTTTAACATTCCTATTCTTTCTATGAATCTGAGGAAGCAAAAATGCTTTTGTGTTTGTTAAATGTGAATATTTTCTGGTATTCTTCCTTATCTGTGATGGTAAACTGTATATCTTTGGGATTCGGAGCAAACAGGACATCTTGACCAAACACTTTTCATTTCGAGAAAATAGTTGGCAGATTCAGTAATAGTCAGTACATTTACATGCACTTAGAGAAAATTTACTTATTGCCTTAGTCCGGCTAACATCGAAGTTTTAAAAGCCATGTAAACACCTTAGTCGGCCTGTAATCGAACTAAACTGGAGTTTTAGAAATTGGACTATTGGTGCCAGATAATGCAGTTCTAAGTCGAGCTATTCTGGCATCTGACTATTGACTGGCCTGGCCACTCCTCCTTCCGGAAGTGACGAGAGTCATGGCATGGCAACAACACAGTAGCAGAAGGTATTATCCTTCTGCTAATATCATCGGCACAAGACTTTGCATGCAGCTTACATGTAACACAATCAGGGTGAACAGTTTGGACCAAATGCACTGAGCTGCTGCATCATTGTCATCCATATCCTCGCATGGTGTTGTTGTCCTCCTCCTACTACGTCTGCTTCAAATCTGGATCATTGGTTTATTAAGTGTTCTTTATCCATGACGCCAACCGGAAGAATGCCAGCGCGAAAGGGCGTGTAGCACCACCTAGTATCTCGGAGTCAAACGTACCTCACTCAATAATTTGATTCTCTTGCTGTGCATGCACACACGGATTTCTCAGAAACTCCAGTTAAATCCTTAGCTCGGTTAGATGTGCATGTAAACATATTGAGTGACAGTAGTAGCAGCCCTGAATGAGATTTTGGGTTCTGACATTGTTCTGTTTTCTTTCTACAGATATCTGCATAGCCACTGCAATATCCTTGCTCATGATCCTTATATGTGGCATGGCGACATATGGTGCTTACAAGGTAGTATTTTTTTCACCAAGTTTCATATTGTAACTTAATTTATTTGTACAGTTTTATGGTTTGCTGAATTGCTTTTTATTGCTTTTATCAAAACTGTTTACCTGCATTTGAAAACTAACTTCTATCTCAATATCTTCCAAGTTAAACATTACAAGTTAGGAAAGGTTAATCTAAACTGGAAAATTGACCTGTAAGTGGTGTCATTATCTCTATTAATTTCCTCTTTCCACTTAATAGCAACATGCAGCTTGGATCATTCCATTCTTCTGCTACCAAATCTTCGACTTCGCCCTTAACACACTAGTAGCCATTAGTGTGGTGGTTTATCCCAACACGGTGCAGGACTACCTCCAGCAGCTGGTGAGAACCCTTAATAATGTTCATGAAACATTATTTAACCAGATGAGAGTCTCATTGGGGGTATTTCCATTCAGTTTCATCCATGGGAAAAAAATCACATCCATTTCTATGGAAAACAGAAAGCTCTACTTCTTCTACCGCTTTTCTTATAGCAATGTGTTACACTTCTATTAAAACACAGTTACAAACTCTGTAGAGCACTGACTTGGCATACACATTGGGGAAAACAATAAATACAAAGTTCAAATATAAAAATCCAACCTTCACAGTCAATGTCTATCAATGCCTTGATATAGTCAATTTATATGTAATGAAAGATCAAAACACATGAAAAGATTTTGCTTGTTAACTAACACTGTTAAATAATACTTCTTTACTTCTACAGATTCTGTTTTCATTCTTGTTTCTTTTAATTGACCTCATCATCTCACCTTCCTTTCAGCCAGGGACATTCCCTTACAAAGAGGACATCATGTCCACCAACAACATGTGCCTAGTTTTTGCAGTCCTCCTTTTCATTGGCTGCATCCTCTCCTTTAAGGTATGACAGATTACTTCTTCCTTATTAAACCATCAACGTGTTTCCAAAGGATTTCTGTTATAATGTGTTGAATTTCCTATACTACTGCAGTCAAACACTTGCCTTTTTAGAGATTCATTCATCATTTCTCAATATGAAACTCAGTGAAGTCTCACACTGTGCATCTGCCGTTGCAATATGGAGCATATGGCATTTGTTATGAATCTGTGAACATTGCTATTATCAGAGTGGTTCATGAGATTATCATGGAGCTGGAGAGCAGCGTGTCAGGGACAACAGGAAACCAACTCCTGTCAGGCTAATATCCCCTTATTGCATGGATGGTTCTCCAGGCACAGCTCTGCTCTGGGGCTCTGGGACGAGATGGGACATGAAGTTGCAGTCATCTGTACAATCAAATCAAGTTGTTTCTCCTCTGAGCTCAGATTGGAAATGTACTCGGCAGATATTCAAAGGCAGAGCGGGGGTTTTATGATGAGAGGCAGCCACTGGAAGATGCATCTCTGGACTCAGATTAGAATTAGAAATGTCAGGTCTCAGACATACACAACTTTATTACACAGAGTACATTAAAGGTCTGTTTTTTCAAATTTAAAGTAAATGTATGCTCTAGTGAACCGAGCCAGACAATTGTAAAGTGCTGCTGATGTTTCCAGATTCTTTGAGCTGTGTTCAGCCATCATTTGTAATGTCAACACAGAGACAGTCCAGAATGAAGCCTTTGGCTCATCTATCACTGGCAGGTAAATAGCCACAGATAGCTACCAAAATAGAAAACCAAAATTACCAACTTAAATGGCATCATATATTTGCCTAAAAAGTGCCTCAATTGTTAGTACGCAAACTAATCCTTAAAGAGATCAGAGATCCTTTATGTTGTCAAGACAGACAGATAGACAGAGATGTGTGGAAAGTGAGGGCATACATTGACTTAACTTGGTGACTCCACATTATTTACGAGCCTCCTGGATGGACCCTTATTTATTTATCTATCTATCACCTGAACACTTGTATGCTTTTCTTACTATTGTCTCTATAGGAAATGTGTTTAGGAGGACACTGTTTCTACCAGACAAAGAAATTACAAAAAAATAGGGCTTATCATGCAAACAGACAAGCATACATCAGAATTTTTACAGATGTATTTCCACTACAACATTAACAGTTGTACATATAAACCATAATTAGCATTAGCACAACTGTTACAGTAAGAAAACATCCAGACATTTCCCAGAAAATTACCCAAATCACATGTAGTCATAAAACAAGTAGATCATGTTATTCCCGTTATAGTCATTAATTGTAAGCTTGTAATCTCTGAAGTGGGCCAATGTCAGTTTCTGAACTTTTGATGAAAAATGATGCCACCAGTGCTTATACAAGGCAGTGTTCCTGTGTATGATCAAAGGTGAGTCTGACTAGTGGAACAAGGCCAGACAAGAAACGTGAAGGATGCATCCAGCTCTCAACACATGCTGAATCTGACATCCACCACTCGACTGCACTCAGCATGAATGACACAGACAGACAGGAAGAGCTAGTGCTGAACGAGGGGAAAGGCAACAGATTGATGGTGCAGATAAACTGGATGGTTAGAGCAGTTAAGAGATAAAACATAAAAAGACATGGCCTGTAAAATCTACATTGTGGTTATTGACATGACACCAACATTTTCTGCCCAACTGCATTTTTTCAGTGCAATAAAGATAATAGAAGATAAACTGTTACCATGCATTTACTCAGTTAAAGTTTTGATTTTATTTTATTTCACAACCATTAGCTATTTGGAATCTTTCTGTTACGTAAAGTATCTAAGTGTCATGTGGTGCGACCATCTGGACATGAGTGTTGTTACGCAAAAATGATTTTAAGATAAATCACAGTTGCACCACATGGCATTTTGAAGTTTGCAGCCAATCCATCTGGATGAAAAAAACACTAAAATCACTCTAACAGTTGTTATGAAACGCTGTGTATCCAACGTTCTTAATATATGAACATTGGCCATAGATACTCTTATCACTGACCCATTAGCTTGACTACAGGCTGTTTTGGTAAAGATGTATAGGCTATGTCTGAAAAGATGTCAAAATGTCAGCAATTTTATGCAGTTCCCTCTGGTCTCATGACACCTGTTTGGAAAACATATTCAAAATGACTACAAACCTTTTCAATTGTATTTTCCTTTAGAATGTAATGATAATGTGCTTGAATTGTATTGTTTGAACATGATTCATTTGTTTTATGTGCTTTACAGAAAAATCCTTAGTCCTAAAGTCCTTAAGCTATGTTGGACCTGTTAAACCCTAGGCCATTTATTTCTAGTCACAGTCATTTGAATGTTAACACAAAGCAATTGTTTAGCCAGTAGTATCAGCTTCAATATAAAACCAAGAGCAAATGGTAAGAACAAAATTCATGATCATTACATGTTAATGCCACCTTTATTTTTGCACATCTTCAGCTTATTTAATGAATTTTAGCAGTAGAGAAATAATAGTTATGCTGTTGGATCTGCTTGGTGTTGCCTTAGCAATGCAAAGTTTGTTGCGTTGGTCTGTTCTTTTGTGAAATTATTCATAACATATGCTATTCTGGGACTGTTAGCTTGTTTTGGATATTTGCCCATTTTAAGTGCATGTTGTTTGAATTGTGTTCTGTTCTGTTCTTTTAATTGACATTCTTCTTGTTACGTTGATGTACCTAATAGAACAGAAATATGACTTAATATTTATGAAATATTAAAAGACATGAATACTTTGTTTTCAAACACTTTATATGACTATGTTAAGATTCAGCTTGTTGAAATGAACTGCCAAGTTCACAGCTATGTAATCAAAATGACAAACACTGAATTCAGGTAAAAACAAAACAACTTCAACAGTTGCTATTGCATTTTGTTGTTTACACCTGGCCCAGACAAAATCACTCTACATCTCTGACCTCTGATCAGTATTCTAGGCTGTTAGGTGTATTAAGGTACACACATACAGGATGGTAGGTTGTGGTGTTGTTGACCTCATCAGGATTGCTATCGCACTGTGGAGGTCAACTCAGCAGATGGTCCTGTGATTGGTTTGCAGGGCAAATGGCTCACTGCTCGCTCCATTGCTCTTACTGCTGGCAGAGGAACCAACTCAGCAGGCTACTCACACACATCCACAATGAACCTCCTGTTCCCCAGCCAAGCCAAGCAAACCTTAAGCTAGCCTCCTGAAGAAAATAGATGCTGGATGAGTTGCCTTGGCTAAATTGCATGTAATGCTGAAGAACCTGAACAGCAACCTGATCCAGGAGGAAATCCACCAATTAAATGCTGTTTTAATTTTTACCTCTCATTCAAATCCTGTTGCTGAGCAGATTTGAATGAAAGCTTACAGATATGTCAAGGCTTTTATGAAGCAGTGATGTGATGCATCTGTGCTGTCAGCCTCTCTGACCTTGATAAATGGATGAGTTCATAGCCAGCAACATCAGTAATAATGAAAAGTGGTGGCAGCATTGCTAAGGTCACCATGTGTCCTTTGTTTTTGTCTCCTGGGAACAGGCCTACCTGATTGGCTGTGTGTGGAACTGCTACAGATACGTGAGCGGCAGGGGAACCACAGAGGTCCTGGTCTATGTCACTACTAACGACACAACAGTGAGTGCTCAAATCCACCTGCTAGCTCCTCTCCCCAGGGACATACTGACATCCCCATCCTCACATGATTATACAGTATAATTCAAAACATTGTACTGCTGTGAAACACTGAATACTGAAGTATAGACTAAATTTGTACATGTTATTTCAGTTGAATGAGTTGATACCGCTTAATGTGCAAGGTAAGGATTTTAGGCATTAGCTCATAGTCTAGCTAATATGTTTGAATGTAGATTGAATTGTATTAGGATTTATAACTGAAAAATGAACAGCCTTTCATTTATTTTCTGTCAAATATCTGAGAACCTCATTACTTCAACCTCCAACTTTTTAATTTAGTGTAGTTGGTGTAATACAGGAAAATGGAAATAATTTCCCTTTGACTGTAAGCAAATCTATGGAAATATTTATTTTTTTTTTCCAGTAGTATTTGTTTAAAGAGATCGACAAACTGTGTATAAATGTGTGATCTAGTCTGATCCAAAGGATGTAGTACCATCACATGACTTTGAGTCTGCTTTGTATGTTTCAAAGTCCCCCTCATCCCCAGTGCAACGACTTGATTTTCTTTGCAGGGAATTGGTCAATTTAAAACCACAGCTTTTTTTGTCCATGTGCAAATGTTCCACCAAAACACATGCAGCACACCATATTGTCCACCTTAGGCACCTACAAACTATGCAGTTTCATATCTCATGTGGAATACAATAAACTTGGGTATGACACATATGTAGACTGTTTGACGGTTGAACGTCTACAGATACAACCCAAGTTAAACATTACCAGTCCATGTGTAATTGGAAAATATAAACCACTATGTCACATTAATATAATACAATAGTGAGTATGTGATTACTTATCTCTTGATTATTTAAAACACAATTTATCCCGTGCTCTTACTTTGAAATACAGAAATGGCATCAGCAGGTGATCATTTGCACCGGGTTTTCATGAAAACTAGTGGAAATTTGTCTAAAAAAATTTGCATAAAATACAGGTCATAATTAGAAATGCTGTTTTAATTCACAAATTATAAATGGGTTCACAAATACCTGTCTTTAAAAGTTAGGAATATAGTCACAAATTTGTATTTATTTTGACTTGATGTTTTCATATCTGTTTTATACTTGTAGAATATGTTTGTCACAATTTTTTTTAAATTTAATTTTTGATTATGTGGGTGGTGTTTTGTATTTACAGAATACACATGAATGCACAGATTGCTGATTTTCACACAAATAAAACTTAAAAAACAATCAATGCCATATAACTAGATCTTGAATGAAGTGCAATTGTTTTGTCAAAAAGAGGTTCTGATGACTGAGGTTCTGCTATAAATTTCTCAGTCACTAAATGAGGGCTGACGTCACAATGTGGACATATATAAGAGATAATAGTATGTGTAGTATTTTAAACACTGCCTAGTTAGTGACATTGGAAACATAGCATTTGAAAATTGAAGCATGGAAGCACATACAGTATGCAATGTACTTTTTGATGGTGATAAAATACATACAAATACTCTCTTTAAAATCCTACACATCAATGATGGCATGTCTTGCAAATATTACTTCATAGTACCCTAAGTAATATATATTGTCGAGACTATTGGTTTAGTATATAGTGCTAGAAGGTGCAAATACTAGTGAATGTTCTTTTGTTGAGGTCTTTGTCATTGTGTATTTGTGGGTGTTTGTCAGTGCAGAAGGTTGCTGTAGCTCATCCCTGTGCCGGTTCAGGTGTTATCCATCCCTCTTCTCCCCCTCAGTGTTGACTCATGGGCTTTCTGAGAAGCTTTAGTGTAGTCACAGTTTTTCCATTTGTCTCCCTCCCTGTAATCCTCCATACTGATACATAAGACATTAATCTGTCTCACACCCGCTGTCGTCTCAATACGTTGCACTTCATCCATCTGTCAGTCTTGTCCTTGTGTTGACGTGGCCCTGGTTCGCACCACTGGCGTTTCTTAATTTTATGAAACATAACGTCAATGCAGAAGGTAATCCACCGGATCATAGTAATACCATATTGTGTAGCATATGGATATCTCAGAGATATTGAGTAAATGCCAGGATATAAGAGTCACCTTGGCCTAATGGCATTTTCAGCCTATTTCAAACTTTTTTCCTCAGCACAAATATTTTGTAAATATCTGGTAAGCAGAAACACAAAAAAATGAAGTTCTAAATATTAAAGGGAAGGCTAAAAGGCTGAATAAGTGACGATGGACACTCAAGGCAAAATGGATGTAAAACTGTTACTAGTGGTACATTTGGCCATACTGGCCAGGGGCCAATACTTCAACAGTTAAATCACATAATATTTGAAATTTTAAAACTGCTTACATGTGAAATATCTGGTATGTAATTTGAATTAGTCCTACATGATCATCATATCACAATCGTTGAAGTTAAACCACTGTTAGTTGCATAAAATGAACAGAAAAAAGATATTTCTGTTTTTAAGCGCAATTATTTCTAATTAACTAAAGTAACTATTCATCTATCGAAATGTCATAATTATGACTGCCTTAATTTGAGTGGAACTTAGTTACTTTAGCTAGAATTTTTTTTTTTGTTTAAATCAGACCAAATTAAATTCCAATGAAATTAATGACATGCCTTTTGTCAAGAGTTGACATTCATGAATTCTACATTAACATGCAAAAATTTATTGTAAATCCACATTTAAAGCTTAAAAAAGGTGCATCTTCATTCATTCATCTTTTTCACTCATGATAAGTTTACATCCCTGTTTTATTTTGATCTTGGTACTGATTTTTTGAGGGAAACATACAAAATAATGCAACATGACACAAATACACATGAACAGCTCAGAAGTAGTTGTCCACACTTTCCCATGTACACCTCAGTTAAACTGACTTGGTTTGAATAACCTTCTCAGGGCTGGAATTTAATGGGTTTTGTGCATACTGTATTTACCCATGGGTGACATCTGGTCAAAAAGTATCAGTAATATAATGTTTTTACTTTGTAGATTGGTCATATTAACATTTACACACTGCAGAGAAACAAGGAGTCATGTCAGATATTTTTTGCCAGATTCATTTTCACACAAGTAGAACATGCTCTTTAAAAATTTGTTGTGAAATGATGAAACAATGATTTAGATTTTTCAGTCTCTGAAATGATATACTTTAGCTTCATAAAATAATGACATACAGGAAATCCAGTTCTTATTCTGTAATTAATAGAGAAAGAGGAGACACTTGAAGGCAAACCACAGAGGCAATTAGGTCACAGTGAAGGCCACAGCACAAGCTGTGTGCATTCTAATTAGAAATGTCTGGCAAAAGAGGAGAATGCAACAAATATCACTATCAATGGCATAAGGTTTATAACAGGGTAAATTGTGCACATATTTTTAGATTTGTGACCAGATGGTTTCATCCCTACATTCATTCCCTCACTCTGCAGCACTGAATGAAAAGAGCGCTCAGTCTATTTTTACTATTCGAAAGCGGCCAGTGTGTCTAAATGGCTTTCTACCGCCTCGAACATCAAGTACCCAGCTGCTTATCTGCTCTGCTTTTATACAAATGCATTAAAATGCACAGTGGTCTGCCCCCCCACCCCCTCCCGTTTCATACATCTCTGTCTGTCCTCCTCTCTTCTTCTGGACATGTTACATAATTGTCTGCTTGTCCGCTTCATTTCAAATCCTTGTGGTGATGTATTTCCGAGGCCTCCCTGCCTGTTTCACAATTCTATCTCCTTGGAGCATATTCTCCCCCTCTCTCCCTGAAGTAGCAGCACAGCAGAACTGGTTTTATAACACCATTTACACAGAATGCACATGTTATTCTCGCTGCTAGTCATGCATCCTACAGGGACAGATTGAAAAGAAAGAGCACAGAAACGTAGAGGAAGTACAGTGAGGTTGTGTTTGAAATCATTCTCTCCAATATACTGTAGTGCACCATATTCTTTATATCACATTTTATCTAAGTGTTTAAGTGTATATAATCTTCTGAGAAATTGGCACTATTTAAAGGTATATGTAACATTTTTTGCTTTGAAATATCAGAACATAACTAGACTTTTGAGTATTGTTAGAAAAATTAGAGCGAAAAATATTAACAAATAAAGAGAAATCCTTAACTATATTCACTTGTTCCAGTAGAACAAAATGACAACATTATGTACATCATTAAACTTGCACCAATACAACTTTGATGCAATGCCTTACCTTCACTTTCATCAATGAAAACTCCCACGATCCCACATTGCTTTAGAACATCATACTTATACTGCGTACTGACCCTTAAGACAGTGAATCCAGGTGTCTGTGCGATATTTCTAAAGGTTTCTGTCGCTCCAGAATTTTCAAACGAAAACAGGGTCAGTCATAGATCCAAAAGTTTTAGCAGACTAACACTAGGTGTAAATGTAGCAGAAGTTAGGAATTTTAAAACAAAACAGGCTGCGATGGATGTGTGCTGAGCCTCTGTTTGCTCTTTTGTTCCTTTCCAGGTCCTTCTGCCACCATACGAGGAGGCCATCGCCATCCCACCCAAGGAGCCTCCTCCACAGTATATGGAGGCATGAGGGACACATTCGCTGCTGGTCCGTACACCATCAACGCCCCACCACCTTACACCCCCACAGAAATACCCTCCACATGTTCCTCTAACACCAACATCCATAAATCTGGATGGCACATGTTCAAAATGAGACAAAACAATATTTTCAAGGCTGGTTTGGGCTTGGATTCCTGATTTTTTTTTTTTTTAACAACAGATTAGATTAGGGTGACCCTGAGCCAGTATCAGCCCCACCCCACACACCACATTCATGGTTGTGGTGGAATACTGTCCAGTCTGTCCTTCTCTGAGAGCAGGATTGTAGTATCTTCAAGAACCTTCCAAGCTTCCCCGCTCCCCCTTTAAACTCCTTGTGCCCTAAATATTCTGTCCCGATGAAATTTGCACTTTTCTTTGAGTGAAACGTGCACCAGTCTGGCAACCAACTGTTATACACCCCCCACCCCACCCCCATACTTGGAAGCCTTGTGGTCTTTGTCTAGACAAACTACCTGAAGAGAGATAGCGGCAGAGCGTGACAGGACGAGCGGCAGATGTGATCAGTTATGCAAGAGCACTTTTTTTTGATGAATTCCTTCATTGAATGTAATGTTGGCGTATTTTTGTATGACTTTTTGTATAACAGTGAAAATAGAGAGAAAAGAAGTGAATAGTTAAAAGGTGTCTCGTGGTGATATAATATCATATGTGTACTGGTGTAGCTCGTGTTGATAAGGCTTCCCTGACCAATAACGACTATGTCTTCCTTTTGTATCCATGTTAATACACTGTCTGTACCACTATAACCCATTGACTGCCTGTGAGAAAAAAGAGCTGTTAACCCTTTGATTTCAGTCACAATCCATTCCAGTTTGCCTTCCTGCCTAAATCCTGACTGTTCTAAGAACTTCAAAAACATTCATGTTAAGAAAAAGCACTTCTTACAAACAGATTCCCAGTGCGTTCAAAAAGTCGCAGAATCTAAACTGTGGTGAGATTAGTATGTGGAAATGTTTTACTTGAGACATCTGTCCTGTTTGTGTTCCTGTCAAGTTGCAGTTGCAACATTATTGACTGTGTCTTTATTTTTTTTTTTTTTAGTTGAGCTAACTTAGCTGGACTGAGGGCATTTTCCTATAAAGACAGCACATGCTGACATGCTGCTGAACATGCAGAGACTGTGTGATGAGTGTGTTTTATGTGTACTCGCCTGAGGCTGCGCGTGAACATTTCTGACAAAAAAAATCCTTTTTATGTAGTAACATTTCTTTTGCATATGCAGTCATATCATGTTGCTATAGTTCCTCTGCCCTTTTTTAAATTAGACACAAATGGGGAATTGAAAGCACGGATGGTCCTTAGCATAATAGCACAAAATCAGTAAACTGTATATGAGGCTACGTAGTAGAACCAAGTGTGTTGCCTGGAACTATGTAAGCAATAAGTAAAACATTATGGGTAATTACACTGGAACATATACTATAGGTAGACTTAATCCAATATCTACCAATAATTTCTTAGTAGTATTTGATAACAAAAGCAGCATTAAGTCAGAGTACATTTTATGATTCAGACTATGCAACAGTGCATCCAAGAACTTGGTAGAGGTAAAGAAATATGTGTACCTTGAAACAGTAGTGTTCCGTTTGATACTAACTGTAGTTAATAATGTAGCCCCCTCATCTTTGTCTGTGTGAATTATGACCTCTGCTTTTGCAAATCCAACAAAACCCACATCAAAATTGCACTTTAAAGTCAGTGTGAGCTCACTGAAAATCTACATTGCTTGTACATATGTACCACTGTTTTGTTGTAGCCAACTTTCGCCATTCCGGTGTTTGTAATTACTGCCATCAGCTTCCCTTGCCTGGATGACATGAGCTTAAAAACTAACTGGACAGAGGTACTTTGTGATTTTACAGGAGAGACTCTGGGGCTGATGTGGGCCATGTCAGGTTTAGAAGGAGGTTAAAAAAAACAGTCACTGTATTGGACCGGGACGACTGCTACCTGGTGGAATTAAAATCACTGAAGACTGTTTTCCATTGATGTCATTTACTCACATCCTGTTGTTGGATCTGCACGAGCTCATGTCTAATTCTGAATAATAAAAAAAAAACACAAAATCAGCTCAAGGACTTGTGTGTTTTTGCTTTAAGTTGGGTCTAATAAACTCAATATTGAAATCTGAGTGGAGCCTTCATGTAGTCACACATAGTAGCCACATAATAATATATGCTGTGTTTTTTATTCTGAGCTGCTTCTTATTCTTCCGTATGAATTTCAGTACTACATGATCGCAAAAAAATATGCAAAAAAAAATTATTTCCAGTGAGAAGACATTGCAAAAGTGATCAGGCACACACACTATAGATCACAGGTGTCAAACATACAGTCCACAGGCTAAAACCAGTCAAAAGGGTGAAATCCAGCATGTGGGATGAATTTATGAAATGCAAAAATTACACTTAAGATATTAACAATCAACCGTATTAAAATAATTTTAGTTCTGGTTCCACATACAAACCAATTTGATCTCAAATGGGTCAGACCAATATAATACTCATAATAATAATCTTAATCACCTATAAATGACCACTCCAAATTTTTGTCTCCTTTTGTGTAAAAAAGCTAAATTACATAAAAAAATGTTTACATTTACAACTGATCCTTTCAAAAATAATGTGAATGAGCTGAACAAATATGAACAACCTGAAAAGTCTTACTAAAAATGTTTTTATTTTATCAATATTCTGCCTGTTACTAAATGTTTTGTTTATTTGTAGATCCACTGTGATCTGTAAGTTGTAAAACATGTGTAAATGATTAACTGTTATGAATATTGTTAAAATTGTACTTCTTTTTCTAAGAAATTTCATATTCATGTTATTAACATTTTGAAGGAATCTTTGTAATGTAAACATTTTTATAATGTAATTTTATATTTTTCACTATTGATTTATTGCCCACTTGAGAACATATGGGGCTGAATGTGGCTGTGAACTAAAATGAGGTTGATGCCCCAGCTATAGCTGGATATACTTCATTGATCCCAAACTGTGAAACAATAAAAAGGCTTCCCTTCGTCCCTGAACCACCAACCTTTTGGTTGAAAGCCAAACACACTAACTACTTTGTGCCACAAAGACCATATAATATCTTGCTATAGAAACATGGCTGGCATTTTAAATGGATCACTTGATTGCAAACTTGATGTATTGATTTGCATTAGTTTGGTGTGTGTGTGTGTGTGTGTGTGTGTGTGTGTGGGGGGGGGGGGGTTACCTCATTTTGCATGGCTTGATCTTAGAGTTGATGATGTCAAGTAAAAGACTGAAATGTATGCTGTTACTCTGATGTAAATAATATTTACTACAAATGTAGCTGCATTCGTCTTATTTAAGACAACATAATTCCCAAAGCCCAGTGCTTTACAGGATTTGAACAATGAGCCTCACAGTGACAGGAGTTCCATTCACAGCCCCAAATATTAAAGAAATACACAGGTAATAAATCTGAGTAAACTTTTCTGTTCAAATTAAAAACATCACTGTCTTTCCCTCAGTTTCCTCTAAGTCTACAGAAAATTTCTATCGACACCTTCTGCCATGTCTTGTGTCCCAAACTTATTTGGGGACTTTAAGGTGTTGCCTATGACTCAGAGGCCTTTGTTAGATGCCAACCCTAAGTTCATTTTCACCATCAGACTTTGCCTCCTGTGTGAATAACAATCAGGAAAACTGTTCCTATGAGTGGAGTCTGCTGCAGGCAGCAGCACATTCCACATTTCAGCCAAAGTTTTCCCCTTAAGGTGATGCAATCTTATTAAAACTGCACTCATCAGTCCCATCAGAACTGAGATGCATCCAGTTTAGAACTGAATGATTCAATACTAAGGACATCATTTTCACTAAATGTTTCAAGAGTGTGAATGCATGAATATTCAGAAAAATCTGAATCAGTCCAATGTGTCATGTGCCTTCACTATCCTTCACTATCCACAAATAAAGTGGTTCGGGTTCAGTAGGGATGAACGAGCTGGCAGATCAGCAAGGATTTACCCACGTGACTCAAAATGGAGGTTGGCATTACCTTGGGTCTGACAGTAGGCTACCAGACACACTCACCTACTTTCTACCAGTGGGACGGGACGGGGAAAAAAAACAAGTGGGTCACATATCTTCTTTCTGAAATGCTTGTTGGACTCAGATTAGCTCTGGTACAAAGTAAGGAAAATGTTTTGGTTGTGGAGCGTAAACTCATTTAGCAGTTCTGACCTGGATACAATTCCAAGTTTGAAATATCTCTGAAATCTTCCAGGACAATATCGATGGCAGTGTCTGGCAACACTAAAATGTCACTGTGGTGCTACTTTCTTTTCATTTTAGGAAAATAAATTATTTAAATACATACTTATTTCACACCTACACATGCATTCCAAACTATAATAACCTACACTTCTGTTCTTCTGTTACAACACTGCAGAGACCCCTGAATATTTAGGATCAAAAGTGTGTGAGATTAATAAATGCTGTGGAAAAGCCCACAGTGACACAGAAACAGTGACCTTCACCCTCACACTTTTATTGGTGAAACTACCAATGCATGACATTTTTCATAACTACAAACGTGGCTAAATTATTACTATACTTCATATTTGTAAATCAACCTAATGTGAAATATTTGGATAAAACAACCCTATGAAGAGGTGGTTGATGCTGGACAGACTGCAGCAGACTTTAATTCTATTTCTGGTCCAGATCTTATTCTGCATCTATTTTTTGATGCGTAATTGTCCTCTTTTTGCAGCGGGCATTTGCTGCACGTGAGCAGATCATCTGGGATGATTTCATTCAATTTAAATGGGAATCAAGACAACAGCTTAAGCATGCGATGAGTGGAAAAAGTGGGCCAACCACTCTGTATGACAGAGGGCTTACAGTATATGTCTGTCTGAGTGGACGCCACAGCAGCTGTGAGGCAGCCAATGCACCACTAAACATCACAACTACACAAATTATTCAAAACGTTTTTTATCCAGTGGAAATGTTAGCATAGTTTCATGATAAATGCTTTTGGTAGTTTGATTCTGACAAATAGATTTAGAATTATTAAAAAAGCTTTGTTTTACACAAATTAATGCAAGATGAAAGAATGCATAATTTTCTGTTAATGGAAATATTCGTAAAATGGAAATAAAAACAGACAGCAATGACTTCTACAAATCTAGTGAACCTATATATTATTTACAATAGAATGTGAAATATAGATAGAATGATTGAATGAATGATTGATCGATCGACCGATTAATTGATCAATTGAATGACTTGATGGTAGCAACACATTAGGAGACCAGATGCTGTAGTTTTGGGAGAGCAAAGTTGTTCCATTCTCAGCTGATGTAGAACTAGCTGCTAAATAGTCCTGGGTCACATGTTTCAATTCATGATGAGCCAAATGTTTTCCATTGGTAAAAGGTCTGGACAATAAACAGACCACTTCAGTACCTGCACTGCTCTACTCAAGCTATTACATTTAATATTGTCTGCCATTTTGAACCCCTATGCCTCCCTTAGGATTTTTTGCCCATTTTATCTCTTTTTTTTTTTTTTTCATTTTTGGTCATTTTGTATGTATTGCAGCTTTCAGCATGAAATTTGGCAGAAATGTTTTCTTTTTAGTTATTTTTGAAATCCAGTTTCTTTTACTCTCAGATGTGTTTTATTTTCCCATGATGCATTTTGCACCCTCTTGTCACCCTTGTGGATAAAAATGTCCATGCACAAAAAACAACTATAAAATCAATCATACATTATTTTTATTTATTTATTTATTTATTTGCTTCCCTCCTGCTCAAAACTGCCAAACATTCAATATTTTTCAGGACTTTAACCCATTAAATGCCAGTTTAATAATTTGAATTCTGAGTGATTTATTACAAAAAAACCCCACAAAAAATGGAACATTTTCCATAAGATAAATACTAGGTGGATGAAACATTGGTCATTATTAGAGGTTTGGATAGGTCAAAGATTAGCCGCAAAATTGATTTGAGGGCATTAGTGTTTTTTCTATAGTGTCAGATACTCCCTCTGGTCACCTTCATGGACAAAAATGCTCCATTGACTTCCATTAGAACCATGTTTTTTGATCTCACGATATATTAATGTATGATGATTTAATAGTTGTTTTTGTGCATGGACATTTTTGTCCACAAGGGTGGCGAGAGGTACTTTTTTGAGGGAGGCATAAGGGTTAAATTATCACAGCTTATATCTTAAACCTTTCTCAACATTTTTCTTTCAGATCATCCTTTCTACCTTTCAGCTGTTCAACCTTTTAAACAGAAAAAAACAAAATCACATTTTTGCCCTCATAACACATTTCATAAGTCAAAACTGTATTTTGTTCTTTTAGCCAGTACCACTCTTAAAGCAGTAAAGCAAAGCAATAAGTGAGCCCTAATTCAGTTCTGACACCTTCAACATAAACACAGTTAGGAGTTTTATAACTTTTTATCTTTCCGTTTTTCACTTTTTCCCAGCAGTCTTCTCACTATTATCATGTTTCACTTGAGTTTTTCAACATCATTTCATGTATATCACAGCAATTCTGCTGTGTTCAAGCTACATTCCGAGCTCTCAGTAATCCAATGTTTTTTACACAAAAAGTGTTTTCTAGATTCATTCGTTTCCCCCGATGAGATGGATTCGGCCCTGGGCCTCAGAAACAGCCTGGGCTAGCTCTGGCTGAATGTCAGTCAGCAGTTACAGATGAAAGGCTTAATCTATTTAATCCACCTCCACCATCAAACTGCCCCTCACCAAGGCGCTCAACTCCTGCCAGCAGCAGCACAGCAAGCATGTGGCTGTACTGTAACCTCCAGCAAGGCAGTAGTGCATGAAAACCACACTGCACAGCCTCAAGGATCAAGTAATCCGTTTATGAATCCCCTTCTAAAGTTGTATATGGAAGTGCAGTCCTTTCGCTTGCATGGAGCTTACAGTATCACTCCACACATGGGCTGTGACCACACATCTCCTCTGGCTGCCAACACATGTTCTGGACACCAATGTTACACAAGTTGACTTGTGGTGGGTGATGTAGCTCCATATGCTAGCATAGTCATTGACAGGACATCTGTTCAGCAAATACAGGAAAGTAGTAGATCCACTGGGTCAAACGTCTGTTCCTACAATCCTAAAAAAACAAAAAAACAAAAACAAAACCCTGTATGTTCTTCATCTTTAATCTGACTGCTCACAATGGACACCAGTGTGTCTTAGACAAAACACTCAGGGTTAGTGTTGGGGGCTTTATTTCAAGACCACAACTGCAGATATATTACTAAATTGCCTCCACACTGAGCGGTTACCAGGTTGTGAGCATGACAGTAATCATGTAAAGAATGTACATAAATTCACCCATGATTTACAGAAGAGGCCAATTGTGAACTGAGTTTTTTAATTTAAAAAAAGGGAGTTTAGGCAAGACATTCAGACAAGTGAATCAGAATCAGAATTTTGACACATTTATTCCATATTTTCAACTCTATTTTGTCAAATACGGACTTCACATTTCCTCCCTTTGGGGCTTTAAAAAAACAAACAAACAAAAAAAAAGCTGAATTCGGTTCTCTGGAGACCACCAACTGTTGTAGTCAGGGGGCACTGAGGTAGCCTTCATCGCCTCCGTAAAGCTGTTAATACGTCTGAGAGGAGTGTGTCCTTACTCGATTACAGTCAACAGGCTACAGCCAATAGATCAGGCAGTTAAGGTTTATGTAAGTGAGGAAAAAACATTTCAAAGATAAGCAGTTGCATAAGTTGGGAATCAACATGGTGATAAGCAGTCAGTTGGTTGGATCATGGTTTACACAGAAACTACTAATCCTGTTGTCAGATTGTGTTACATAAGGCTCAAAAGGAAATTTAACAAAATTTAATCTTTAGAATTGTCTCAGTGACGTATTCAAATAACAACTGCAACATGTAAAATCTAATCTCTCCAGTGATCAGACACAGAC
>JAPTYQ010000003.1:5139094-5154801 GCA_029814465.1 Ostorhinchus cyanosoma
GATTGATTGATTGATTGATTGATAAAGTCCAGAAGTCGGGTGGACCCGACTGCAGACAGAGTTTGGGTGACTGTGTACACGTACTTGGTGTCATTCACAGGAGATGTGTGCACGAAGTGGGGCTTGGAGGTCGAAGCACGGTTTGGTTTTGAGTTCTGTAAACAAAACTGGTTCCTCTGCTCAGGCTGTGAATGTATAGGCTGTAACTGACACTATTTAGTGTAATCCATTACTTATGAGATGCATTTCAATGTCAGAGAGCAATAAATTATCAACCTACCTCCAGAAACATAGCACAATGAATAAGTGGTTTAACACAGAGCCTGGAGCTGGTGCTGGATCTGGGACAAACCAACCAATAGAAACTCTTCTTTCATCCATCAGCGTAGGCCCCGCCCATTAAGTGCAGTTAGATTCATAAGCAAAAGTTTTGAATTTGCAAGCAAAGAAGAGTGATTTTCAAGCAAAATTTTTAAAATTGCAAGCAAAATTTTTGAACTCACAAGAAAAGGGGGCTGATATTTTTTTATTGCAACTCACTGACTTTTGCTCTCAAATCTGTTTTTTGGTTGCAAATGTATTCTTTTTAATTACAAATCCATTCTTTTTGATTGACAGATAAACAAAATTCTCTCCATACACCTCTACTTCCGCTTCCACTGTGCGCATCAGGTGAGAGGAGGGGAGTGTCGGGCAGGCGGAAGTGGGTGGGGCTTTGGAGGGAGGTGGGTTGTTCATGTTCAAATCTTTACTAAGTGCTGTGAGAATGCCAGATCAGTAGGTGTAGCTTTAATGAGACCTTTTCTATATAACTGCAATAGTTGACAAGTGGTGCCAGGCACAACAAACCCCGCCCCTTGCATGTATTGTAGCTTGTTTAGGCATCAGTCCAGCTGTCATCATGTCTCTGTGTTGATGTCAGCATATACATAGACAGCATAGACAAATTTCAGTCATAAGTAAATGACAGGGAAAAAAAAGATTTTTAAAAATTCATTTTAAACAAATTGTGATCTTGGACATACTTTTCCTAAAATGGCATCACATGTATTCTGGGTCACTAGAAATGTATAAACCCAATTTGGTATGAATTCAGCCAATAGTTTTCCTGCTAAAGTGTTGACAAACAAACCAAAGCAAAAACAATACCTTTTGCCTCCCCTTTGAGGGGTGGGGTAATAAACTCCTTTACAGTGTCCAAGCTTTCTATCCAACTTCTATCAAAATAAGTTAGGTGGGGAGTTTTTAAATCATTAGTATATAGTAGGTTGTTACTTCTGTAGAGTTTGTTACCATGAGAGTCTGTATGCTTGAGTTTTGGTTGTTTGTGCCTAAAACATATTTGAAAACTGATCACAGACATTCACCAAAAACAGGACATGAGCATTTTTTGCATTTTATTGATAAATTATCATTTTTAAAAAGACCCACAAGCCATCTTCTCCTTCCACTTCACACTAAAGTTTACCATGTACTGAATCTGAACTATTTACAAAGAGTACTTTTTTAATATTATTTTCTGCTTCATCAGCATCAGCATCATTATCATCACATTCAGAACAAGGTTAGAAGTTTGAACTGTGCCCACTGGTCAAGGTCAAGAGACAGAATGCTGGGTTAGCCTATAGTGATGTTAGCTAGCACAGAGTTCACTGGAGGTCCGAGAGCAGCCAGAGGCAAAGGGACGAAGGTTTACATTCTAACTCACAGGCATGAAGAAGCTAAGACCCAGGGGATAGGAGGACACTTCAGCTACCTCAGCTAGACTCCACCATAGCAGCAACAGAAAACAAACATGTCAAAAGCCAACATGCAAACTTGAGTCACCATGTTCTGGGGTCGCATTCTAAGCGATGAGAAGGCAACGTAAAAACACAAGGAGGTAGGGCAGAATGGACTGAAAGCAGCTAAAATCAAAGGGTTATTGCTGGAGTCTGATTTAAGCTGCATGGCACAAAAATAAAAACAAGCTTCTGTTATTCTTTTCAACTAATACTGGGTTGCAAAGTTGGCACGCATGGGGCTTTTGAGGAGAATTTCTTTTAAAAAATTGGTAATTTTGAGAGCTGACATCATATAGCAATACTATGTCTTATACACAGGCAAGGTAAATGGTTACATTACAGTATGGATTTGCAGCTTTCTCTAACTGGATTTTAACTAGCAGCAAAACAACACATATGTTTGCATATAATCATAGTGCAATGGGCATATGTTGCTTAGTAGGTTGTCTCATTTTGGTCTGGTCGGCAACAAAATAAAAAAATCATGTCAGTGAGGCTGCGGAAAAAAAAAACGGTACAGAATGACTGAATCCAAACAGTCTGCTAAACTATCAATCAAAAATCATCACAGACCCAGTTGATTTTGGCATTCCTCAAAGAAAAAAAAAAATCACAGTTATTGGATGAGCAATTGATTTTGTACCTCGGGGAGTTAATGCAAAACCTGAACAGGGTTTGGATCCCCCTGGACTAGCAGATTCACATACCGTAGATGTGTTCAGTGAAACAAATACAACTTTCAAAAACACCTCCTCAACACTCTGCCGTCCAGACACACAGGAGTTCACTCTCTGAGAATGACCACATTGAAATCTGGACAAGATGATAACAATACCAAACAAATATAGAACAAATATATCATCACTTTCCTAAAATAATTGCCTATGTAATTTTTTCTGAATTTTCAAGAAACACAAAACACGTAACCAGAAATTGAGTAGTTGATGATTTAGGCAAAAAAGTCATTTTTGTAAAAAAAATTACTTAGGCAATTATTTTAGAAACGTAGAGTAGTGGTTTGATGTTCCAGCTGTGCGGTTGTGCGCTGCCCGTGTTAGGCGAAGCTGTTCTCTGGGTAGCTGACTTTGATGGCCCCCCAGTAACAGGCTCGTATCAGGCAGATGAGGCCCAGCAGGTAGGCAAACGCCCAGGACACATAGGTGGCATTGTACTGGCTGGCAAAGTCCCGAGTACCAACCTAGAAAGAGCAGAGACCAGAGAAAGGCAGGTGATACAAGGAACATTTACAATCTACAGGGTCAGAGTAGATTTACATTTTATTTTACTGACTTTGTGCTTTGAATCTGACTTTTTATTTGTTGCATTATTTTCAAAATTCTTTGCCACTGCCAACATCAATGCTACTTTCTGCCTCTTTTTTGTCATAAGAAATCTTCATTATGAATATAAAAATACATAGTTACTATGTTAAAGTCTTTCAGCTCTTCATCACATTATCACTGAATGAGCACATATTCCAACATAAAAATGAATGAAAAAACCTTTAATAGAGCATTACAGATAAATATGTGTCACTGCCATCTGTGAAAGGACATCTGAAATACTGATACCAGTACTGGCTGATATTAACTGATACTAATGTCCAGCTCTAACGTGATATCATGATTCACGTAAATATATACACCACTTTTAATTGGCATGATATCTGTATGCACTGTGAGCTTTCCATGTGTATGTTCATGCCGTTATTCGCCCCCTGTCCAACCTGAAATACCATGCACTGATGGTTTGGAATAGGGGTTAGGGTTATGTGATCCGGAAATTACTGTAAATTGACACGTGATTAAATGGCATTGAATAACATGTGAAAAGTTGAAAATGCGTAGGTTATAGCACGCCAAATGCCTAAAAACTGGTGTGACATACTCCATTTAATGAGATCAGTCTACCAGCACATATATGGGTTATACCATGGACGTTATTGGCCCCATTTTAGAATGGCTCGAGCCACCCTGAAATATCTCAAAGCCATCCTATAATTTTCTGCCGATTTTGGACATTTATTTCTATTTTTTATGTTGTTCTTTTTTAAACAAGTGCAGTAAAGCATTGAACATGAGCCAGCAAAAACGCAAGAAATCTGACCACACGTTTTGGTTTGCTTATTTATTGTTTAATGCAATTATTAATATCGTTATGATTCCCATTCCTCATTATCTCAATGGGTTCGTGTCAAGTGTCACATCACGTGTTACGTGGGCCTCTGCAGCCGGACCATGTTGGATAGCCGGCACGGTGCAGCGCCTCCTTTGCAACCCCCTCAATATCTGGTCTAATATGTGACAAATAATAGGTCCTCCTGAATAAGCTTTACTAGATCCGTCACTTGTTTCCGATTTACACTCAATGTAAGAAACACAAGAGAACCAGGGTGAAGTAGTCAGCAATTAAATAACCAACACTACTTAAAATAGCATAGAAATGGTGAGAAGTGTCCCCAAGGTCTGATGGTCTTCAAATAATGAATTAATTGACAAAGCCTTACTTAGTGCTCTGAAAAATTTGTGGCACGTGGCATGTTATGTTACCTCCTCCTAGGGCTAAGCCGCCCCTGTCTCTCAAACCCTCTAACGTCCATGGTACATACCTATACACAACATCCCAGCTTTACTGAATTGTGGTTATAAAACATAATTTCTCAATAATTCCTGTTTTTGTCTTTAAATTTTCTGTTGGCTTTTTAGGAAGTAAGGTTGCTAACATTAACAAAACAACTGAACTATTCAGAGGTAATTAAAATAACTGAAACTGAAAACAGGGCAAATGCCCCTGCGCTCATCTGGGCAGCCGTTATGATGCTTACAATGTACAATGTATTAAAACATGGTACTACATGGAAAGTTCTGAGGAACAGTTCTTTATGGATATACCAGTATACCGGTAAGACTAATCCCCAGAAGGCACCAAAATTCCAAAAAGCACCAAAAGGCACCAAAAAGTTCAGCATTTAATGCTGAACTGTCTGGAGGAGAAACAGTTTTAGTGAAAGACTGGAAAGATAAACAAAGTTGTAGATAAATTGTTTACAAAGGCAAACTTGATAAACAAAGTGATACGTTTTGTGCCCAGTGCTTAGATCTATCCAATGAATCATTCGGAATTGAAACCCATTGAAAACTGAGGAAGGAGAAGCAATTTTAGTGAATTGTGGACGGACAACAGACGAAGCACGACGGCAGTAGCTCATCCGCCGGCCTGGAATGAGCTAAAAATATTGTTGAATGAAGCTGCGTAGTTTACATGGTTATACTTTTTGGATGGACCTTTGGGAGCATCTAATTGCAGAAATAAAATTCAATATCCTTTGTCATTCTTCATTAGTGTATAAATACAAGTAAATTAGAACAGTCACATTTTTGTTATCATAGAATGAGTTGTTGAGATCTACAGAGGAAACAGGTGACACTTAACAGTATCTCCACAGCCTCGCTGTGTCTCTAAAGTAGCTCCAAATGGATTTTTGCTTCTTTTCAAGTCAAGTTGCATTACAGTCATCTACTATGTGTGAGTGTGGAATTAATATCCCTTTAAAGCTCCACCGTGCTCCACAGTTTTAGTGCCACTGTAATTCAGATGGTATAAGGACAAAAGGCTTCCAATCGCAGGTGTTTCCCCAACATGGTTAAATGTGTAATTGACTGGTGATGATTGATCAGATTCTGTCTGATTTGACCTGGATATGATTAAACCCTTCACCACACACTGCACCACCTCATATCTCAGGCTTAGGGACTGGGTTATAAACATCTTACCTCACCATAATATAGTGGAGACTTTTGTTAATGCATTCCATTGACGTTATTCAAAAACAGATAGAAATCTAAACTCCTTCTGTTGATACAAACTTTTAAAAACTCTGAACTTTACTTCATAATATCACTCTTTTAGAAATCTAAAGATAAATTGACCAAAATCAGAGATGTGATTAAGATTCTAATATGAATAACCATTTTGGGAAAGTCTTGGTCATTTAGTATAAAATACATTTTTTGTATTTGAATCCAGTCAGCAACAAAAACACTCACCCATTTTTTTTCCCTTTATTAACATAAGATGGAAAATAAGGAGAGAGCCCATACTTACTGTTAAACCCACTCCAATGAAAATGCAGATCATCCCTATAGTTATGTAAGCACAACAGCGCCTCCTAGGGAGTGCACTACCGACAGAGGATCTGTGGGGGGAAAAAAGAGAAAAATGAGGAATGATAAGAGTCTTCACATTGTTTCCTACAGTAGAAGTACACATATATGACTTTAGATTTAACCAATCAAATCAACTCAGTGCAATAAAAATAATGAACATGCACTTTACTCAAATGTGCAAATCAGTTTTCAGTATCCACATCAGAACTTGAAACATTCATTTGTATCTTTAGTCCTTTTCAATGTTGTTTTTGTCCTTTTGCATAGGAGGTTTGATTGCACATGTTAGGAAGACATACGATGTTAGTTACACAATTAAGACAATTCCCTTCAAATACACTGAACAAATAAGCCTTTCTGAACATGTAAAGAGCAGAAATTACAGATATTTGTGTTAAAATGAATGAGCAAAAGGAAAATGCTGTTGAAAAAAAGTACAGCCACCTGAAAACTGTTAAGTGCAATAAGTGCAAGTAATTGTCCTTAGTTGCTCCCTCTTATGACTAATAAGGTTTCCGAGCAGAAATCCATATACAAGTGGATTTGACAAACTCATATAAACCTAAATCTGTAAACACTTAAGTTGTTTGTAACAAATTTATTGGATTACATGCTCATTAATTTGTAGAATTTTGAAAAAGCAAATAATATAAGATCACAATTGAAGGTTTTCACAAACCAGACATGTTCCTTTTGTCTAATTCACACATTCCACTGTTTATGCTATGAGTACTTTCATACAGAATGCACATAATACATGATAAAAAAGCAGTGTTTTCTGTTTTGAGAAGAATGATTTTACCAAGCTTTGCACTATGAATAAAGGCCTCATCCAATCTTGTGAAACAGACATTATTTTATAACAACAATACAACAATAACAGATCTGTTAACTTGTAGACACAGTTTTGAAAGAAACTCTCAAATGCTTAAAATAGTGAAGAGAGGGACATGATGTGGAGCAGCATCAACGAGCAACTATGTTTTTCAGGATAGTGAATTTGTGTAACATTAAGAGCATATAAATCTAATACAGTTTGAACCATATGTGTCTTTACCTGGACACCTGACATAGACCTAGAGGAACAGAAGACACCAGACATGGACCCATTACTTCCAGCATGAAGAATCGTGATGTAAAATATTTTTTGCTCAGTATTTTTATAGTTTCATGTCATGCCTTTAATTATGTGAATTACTCTCAAAATCAAAAGTAGGGCCTATTTTAAAGATTCCTCCTCGACCCACTCCTCTGTCTATGAATCTGTCAACGTTTTTTTTTTTTAAATATCCTTTATTGCTACAGTCACAGGAAGGTTTGTAGTCGCAGAGCAATCCACAAAACATACTCTACTTGTAGTTTTTCTAACATTTGGAGACAGTGTAATTTGCACATTTAGTTGTAATTCAATATATTTGCTTTCTCAACACTCCATAAATAAGTGAGCATGTTTACAGACTAAACTTAAATATATGTGGTGTACAAGACAAATTGTTTCTGGTTTGTGAAATGCACCTGTACGCACACACATGAAGTGGACACAATCTCACAAACATCTTACACATTTTCATAGATTCCACTACAACATGTCCACATCCCACAAATAGTTTCATCATGGTCTCATAAGAGAAATACCTCCAATGCACCCAAAGACACAAAGCTCTCATTTCCCTGTTGTTCAAGTTACACATGAATGCACCCGTGGCTGGTCACATGTTTGTTCAGCTCCAACTACGGCTTCATTCAAACATATGTACATACAAGTGAAGTGGCCAGAAGCACCTTTTGCTTCATTATGACTTGACTTTCATCCACCACTCAGCTCTCACATGCCTCTCATGTGACGAGACTCAAGCATTCTTCAGGAATCACTGGCATTCAGATGGCTTAGGGGTGCCTGATCACCTGATCTCATACCCGCAACTACTTTCTGAAACAATCTCTTGCTTTACATTTCTTTGTTCCACAGCATCTCATTTAAGTTGACCTGTGACTACTTTAGGAAGCTGCTAGATGTAGAGAACATTTAAGCAAACAAACTTTAGAGTAAAGCACATTACGATGTCCTTACTACAGCTGGTGTGTAAGGGGATTTCCTCTGCAACATGCTACTGTATAAGATGTTATCACTTCCCTGTACACAAGATGATCATTCCATTCAACTCACACAATGCAGTTTATTATCAGGGAATTCTTGACAATATTGTTGTGAAAACCTTTGTAAGTTCACAGGACCTCACAAAACCACTACTGCAAGTTCTTTTTTAATTATGAATATTTAGCCATTTTTGGCCTTGGAATTTCATCACTACTATGTGTATTCCACATCTCAGTAAATAGCTTATTTTTTAGTAGGTGGAACTGAAATTTGTATTGAACATCTAAGAGACCCAAACAATAATGTGTAACATGTATTCATGTGATGAATACTTTTTACTTTCTGATTTTCATGCTAGTTATTTCCACAGAATGTATATATTTATTGGATGTAGTATCTGTAACATCACCCATCGAATTCTGAGTTGCTGTTTTGAAGCCAGTAGTTTGCTAATTCGTTGTTGCCTTGTTGGCGTTTTGGAGCCAGAAGTGTACTTCCAAATAAAGTAAATGAGGTCAGAATGACTCTTCAAAAAAAAAAAAAAAAAAGAACGTAGTTCAGTGTAAGTCTAGGGAGCCAGAGACTGATCTCATGAAATTGCATTGTATGTCACCTCAGATCTTATGGCATTTGGTGTGCTATACATAAACATTTTTGTACTTTTCGCTTGTTATTCAACGTCATTTGATCACGTATCACTTTACCCCAAGATCTCCGGTTCACATAACCCCTAAACCCTACCCTAACCTTAATCCTCAGTGCATGGTATTTGACGTGGCATGAACACGCAGAAAGCTTATAATGCGTACAGATAATACACCAATTAACATGAATTACAAGTGGTGTGTATATTCATGCAAGTCATGATATCACATTGGAGAGCCAGGATTTGAAGGTATATCTGCATTGGCTTCATTTTGAGCTGATGTCTACCTCAGGTTTGTTTGTCAGGTCCATCCATATGTATCAGTATGATCAATTTCCTGCTCATATTGAAGATGATCCAGAATTGAATGCAATGAGTCCCCACTGGACACCTTTAAAACATTTATTTTTAAGCTTTTTGGATGTAGCGCTTTTGTGCTGTAGTTTTTTGAAAATGATTGTACACATAAGGTGGTAAAAATAATGCTCTAATATAAAGTGAAATTGAATTGGAAAAGAAAAAAGAACAAACAAATTGTATTGCTTCACCTGTATACCCCACCTGTGCCTGTCTTTAAATGCTGGAACCCACACCACCAAAGCAGCCTGCAAACCTAGTGCAAACCCTGCCATTGCACTTTTTTTTTACCTCAAACCTGTTGAGACTGAGTCTGATAATAGTAGACACAGTAACGTAAATAAACATTAACATTTTTTACCCTCTAAGAATTATGCGTATGCTCCAAACTACCAGGTAAGCGCAACCACATTCTTTTCGATGTAAACATGCAGTAATGATCCAGTAGTGAAACCTGTTGTACTGAATTTACCCCATTTATTTATCATTTACTATAGTAAATTTCACTTTATTTGGATATTCAAAACTACACAGTTAATGGGGGTAAAAACAATATGGGTGTAACACCAGCATGCTGTACCACATTTACTCATGTATTGTGCCATGTGTGAAAACCGTAAGTACAAAAATAATACGGGGGTAAAAAGTTGTACACAACACTGCACCTTTCTGGGGTAATTGGAAGATCAGCGCAAGAAGGGATTTTTTTTCTACCCTGTGTAGGGCTATTTATTGAATAAGTAACTGTAGAAACTGTGTTACTGTGCGCAATTCAAGTTTTTATTCAGTGTAGTATTAATACAGGGTCCTGAGTTGACTACTCTGTATCTTGTGAAATATGGCCAGTAGTGGACCTGAAAACCCAATATTTTTACTTTATAATTTTTTGTTTCCTTGATTCATGGATAAGTGGTAATATATAAAAATATCATATTACTTTTCTAAATATATTAACTGTCATATTATTTTAGTTCCATACTTTCCACTGACTGTAATACGACAGTCAAGGGTTTATTTTATATGTATGCATAATGACTTTACGATTGGCTTTCTCTGTGACACCCACTGAACCTGTTTTTCATTCGATTCAGCAAATGTTCAAGTTACAGCTTGTCACAGCTGGTTTGTTTTGCTGTATAATAGAAGATGACATGTTGGTCTATGCATCTGAACATCTTCAACTCAGTTCATCAGCTCAATACACAGCTGTGGTTCAGCAGGTAGAGCATGTTAGCAAATGGCAGGGTTGGAGACACAAATCATGCCACGAACTATTACTGTGCTGCTGTGGGTTTTCAAAGGTCTATGTGAATTAAAGTGTTTTTTACTTTATTAGACCCTGGTTCAGTCCTGAACTGAACATTTAAGTCTAAATGAATAATTCCCCTAATAAATTAATCTGTCACTGAACAAAGTAATTGGTAAATAAATATAAAACTGAACATTAAATTGCAAGAGGTCTACAGTATATGTGATTCAATTTGTTCTACTAATGTTTTCCGTCCAAGTGAGCAATTCCATTTGAGAGGGAGAATTAAGAACCTTTATTCATCAGTGATTTTTTTTTCATGTAAACATGTGCTGAAGTTCACCCTCTGCATTTATCCCTTCACTAGCTGAAACATGCAGGAACACCACACACTGCAGGCTAGAAGAAGTGGGCTGCCACGTCAGGCGCCCAGTGAGCAAATGAGGGGATTAAGTACCGTGTTCCAATTCTCAAACCTCTAGGCCATGGCAGCCCCAGAGAAGCTTAATATTTGACATTGATTACTACCTAATCATACCTTTAGTTTGCAACATATCTTAGTTTTAGTGATTCTTTCTCTTCTCTTCTCTAGTATTTGGACACCATACTGAATACTCTTAAGTATTCACCTATCTGGGTTTCGAGAAAAGCATAGCACCATTACCACTGCAACGCTTATTGTCAACATTATCATCCTGGCTTTAGATAAAAAGAAACACTGTGCAGCTCTTTTTATTGACTTCTCAAAGCCTTTCGATACAGATGACCATGAACTTCTCTTAACTTAAACTTCTCAGTACTGGATTTGATAACATCACTTTTAAATGGTTTCAAAGTTACCTTCCAGACAGACAGCAATGTGTGACTCTCAGTAACATTAAATCAGACTTTATTCATGTCACAAAGGGTGTACCTCAAGGATCATCCCTGGACCTCTTCTGCCCTACCCTGTATATTAATGTCATTGTAACCATGTGCTGTAACGTTCATCTTTATGCACATGACACTATTTTATATTGTATTTGTGACTATGTACATCCTGCAACTGACTTCCGAACTGCTCTCAATAATCACAAACTGGTTCTAAATGCAGGTAATACCAAATGTATACTTTTCACTAAATCAAAAAATATCACTTACAATAATCAAATTATCTCTACCAATAATGGTACAACTACTAACAGAGTTTCTGAATATAAATATCTTAGAATTTGGATTACAAAAAAGACTTTGAAACATCATGTGTCTAATCTGGTAACTAAAATAAGACAAATAATTGGCTTTTTTTAAAAACAGAAATAAATCATCCTTTCCTCTTCATTGCAGGACAAAAACTTATTGAGGCAACTTTTATATCAGTTTTAGATGGTGGGGACATTTTATACAGGTATGCATCAATTACAACACCTATTTGACACCATTTATCATTCAGCCTTGAGATTTATTACAGATAACAGCTACAACACTCCCCATTGTGACCAGTATTCTAAAATTCAATGGCCCTCTCTATATAACAGGCCTGATTTTATTTATTTATAAAGCCCTCATTGGTCTTTTACCATTCTATATTAACTCTTTCATATTTTTAATGCAAGTCTCCATCATACACGCTCAAAAGACTGGCTCACACTACAGGTTCTTTCCGTGCATAATGAATTTGGAAAGTCCAGTTTTTCTTACTGTGCACCTGCAACCTGGAACACTCTGCAAAGCCATCTAAAACTTACCCCACTTTTATCATTAGGACAATATAAATCCTTAATTGAATCTAATTTTACCTCCACCTGCTCCTGTTTTTAATTAGACTTCTTTGTTTTCAATTGATCTTTGTTACTTTTACTTTTTGGTATTTCTGATAAGTTCATTGTATGTTTCAAATGTTTCGGCTATATTGTAAATGAGGTTGCTTCCTCAATATATCTCAGTTTAAATAAAGGTTATAATAATGACAATAATAATAATAATAATAATATAATATAATTAATAAAAGTAAAGTTACATTGGTGTATGAATCAGTATGTGTGGGAATGAGACACATTGTACAATGCTTTGAGGACAAGTAATATAAAATAAAATAATTTTAAAAAACAGCAACAGCATCAGCAACAGTCAAACATATCTGAACAAGCATATATGAAACGTATAGTGTTCAAATTCATTCTTAACAGACGTTATCACGCAAAGAAAACGTATGACATAAGCTAGACAAAAAGTTCAAATGTAGAGTCAAACTAGTGACAGCAGCAGGCTGGTGTCTGCACAGCTGCACAACTACCTCTTCTCCACCACTTGTCCTGAAGCATGCAAACCTCCTACGCCATTAGCACTTCTCATGTATTAAGGCCAGCCTCTAATTCCTGTCACACGTCTAGATTAGCCATCATTAGCTCTCCCACTTTCTGCTTCCAAGAATGAGAGCCCAGCCCACTAAAAGCCCAGGATCTGACCTCTGTGAGTTCAGACACAAAGCTGCTATTCCAGCGCAAAAAATGTAGAAAGTTAGTGGAGATTAAGTATTACACAACATCTCTACAGACTGCTTGACTCCAAACTACAAACCTCCAAAGGCTGAATATTATAGCCCGTGTGCAAATTAAACTGGTTATTAGATTTAGCTGTAAAATAATTTAAACTGTAATGGAAAAACTAAAAAGACATGCACATTTTCACTTCTCGTGACAAAGTATCAGTGTATTATATATTTCTACTGTTCAAGTAAACCCTGGCTTAAGCTAGAATATGGATATTGACTCACATTTTTTTGCAGTGGGGACACTTGGCTAGTGTGTTAAATCGAAGCTCCATCCACTGTGAGGAAACAGAAACAAAAGGCAGTGTTTAGGTCCCAGCACAAAGCAGCATGCATACAAAGACAAATACAAAGACTACAAACTACAACCCCATTGTGTTTTAGGTACAATCAAGAAAAAAACCTATTGAGAATGATTTTATGTGATCAGTTATGATGTTTGCAACTTGGTCTAGTTATACATATTACTCCTATGCAGTTAATTTATTAGCAGTTAAAATCATCATTCAATTGTGTTAGTTAGGTGTGAATATAAAATTATTTCAAAGGCCACTGATGTTAACAAGCAATGTTATATTTTTCTATCAACGTAGATCAGAAACTTAAGGTCTGATTGACAGTTAAATGTTTGACTTTTGACATCTGGCTTTTTTAAAGGGTCAAAATCTAAATGTGAAGTGCAAATAAACAGCATTTGTCATGAGATGCAAATTCCAGATTAATGAATTTTTTGTTGAAAATTTTCTTCAAAGCAAGATATGTCCAAAGTCTGTATCACCAGAGCAAATAAGGAAGCGGACTGAACAGGAGCAGGGTTAGACTGTTGTTAATATTTCCATCAGCGTACGACCAGCTTTGTCAACCTGCTGTTGTGCTGGGGGAGAGCCATCGCTGGGAAGGCCAGACATTGGCTGGGATGACCTGGCGTCCTCACTGCCCTACAGACGCCGCAAGCAACAATGTGCACATGTTAAGAGGACGTTAAGAGAGATCTCTTCTTTTACTGAGACACTGAGAAATGTTAAACTAAAGGAGGAATTGAGATTCAGGGTTGTACGAGGTACTGTTCTTATCCACAGTCACAGCAGTTGGCCTTCCCTCAGTTTGGAGAAGCAGAAAGGAGTACCGAAAGCACCTGAAAACTCAATATCAGCACAGGGGATGCTGGTGTGGCAGTCAGTTAGCTTCAGTGGTGGAGAATCCCAGCCCCATAAAATAAAAGTCCAGCATGTATTGGTTCTACCTGTCCACTTAACACAGGTGATTCCACTCATTATCCCATCTACCTGGATGAGGAGCTGTGCTCATCAAAATGGGCTGGTCCAGTGAATGCTTGGAGCAAATGCATGGCAGGACTTTTACTTTATGGAGCTAGGATCCTCCACCACTGGTTAGCTTGCATCCTAGTTAAGACTCCAAAGTCATGCAAGTAACTGAACTGACTGAAGAGACACCAGACCAGCAACTCAGGCAGTCTGTGAGGTAAAAATACTGCTTTTGTCAAAGGAGTCTGGTGGTTTTTAAGAGCACTTCACAGCTTCAGTTCCCTGAAGGAAACGGCTGTATGAGGGTCAGAATATTCTAAAAACAGCTTAAACTTAAAGTGACGGAGACTTTAGTTTTCACTTTTTTTCATAGTTAAGTTTTTCAGTTGTAATTTCACTTTTATTGTCAGCAGTTGGGTAATTTAACTGCAATTGCTTATGCACACTAAAAGCAGTGAGCTGCCACTAAAGACACTGGAGAACAATTCAAGACATAAACTAGTACCTCGGTCAACATAGATAACAGGGGAGTTAACCTAGCATACATGTTTTTGAGAACTTAAATACATTTTCTGTTACCCATATATACAGCAGTATGGTTTGGCTCTCAGGAACTTCAGTCCTCAACTGGAATTATCTGGTATCTGTGCAACTATTTCAGGTTTTCTTCTCCCTTCTGAAACTACATCTTGAAGAGACATAATGGCTCCTAAAGACTGTAACATTTCAGCACTCTTTGAATTTTATCATATGACAATGAAAGTATACGAATTAAATGTCGTCAGAACAATATTGTCTGACTGTGCCATTTTAGTGATAAACAATAAAGCTAAGCTAATGATTGGACTGATATTTATGTGTATGAAAAAGATAATCACAGAAGAGAGGGAGTAGGAGGAGATTGTGACTTGTGAAAATAAGTGAACAGTATTATCTTCAGCTATGTAGAGTTACTAAGTTTGTATTGGTGAATATCATGGTCAGAGCAGAAGTCACACTGTAAGATGGTCAAACTAAATATTTGAAACTTTCAGAAATTACACCCAGGCTGTTGCAATACTGGGACAAGGACATTACAGGAAACAGCAATATTCTTTCGTGGTCTTTTCTTTTGCAGAATTTTAGTTATTTCATTGGCACAACTTTCTATGTGCAAATGTTCATCATTACTAGCAAAGTGCTAAAGAGGAGTTGACATGAGTCTGACTTTGCACAGATACATTACTGACATTCACTGTGAGTACTCCTGTGTGCTTCTCTGACTCCAATCCACTGCAGGTAAGAAACCAGCTATGGCTATAGACGGTGGGTAAGTACCTTATACATCCCTTAGCAAAAAACAATAAATAAATACATATAGAGAGGGTGCGATTTGTTGGGGGAAATGGGGGGGGTCAAGCCCCCCTCCGGTTTTTCCATCCCTACTTCTGCTCAATGAATTTCATCGTTGGGGGGACAACCAACCAATTGAAATAACAGGCAGGTTGTGACTGAGTTGTCTTACTTCTATATTCTACGCCTGAACCAAACTGTCGACAGTCTCAGAATTCACAAACATCCCCATGCAGTGGGGCACCGTAAGGGGGGGGGGGAATTCCTTCCATTTGTGTGT
>JAPTYQ010000003.1:5171858-5187052 GCA_029814465.1 Ostorhinchus cyanosoma
TTCTCCCTTTGTGCAGTAATCTACACCTGGCTTTTCTGCCTCAGTCCATAATAATATACATTATATAGACTAAATGTCCTCTAAAATTAACCTTTATTTATAAGATAGTATAGCAAACTATTAAATGATCAAAAACAAATTAATTTTAGCCAAAAAAAAAATCTTTGTTTTGAATGTCTGGGGTCACCTAAAATTTGTGACGTTAAAATGGGGTCATGAGTAAAAAAGACCTTAGACTTATTGAGACCATAGTATTGACAGTATATACAGCATGCATTTACTGTGGCATAATTTCAATAATCTTATTAAATGTCAAAACTTTTATATACATAAAATTGTGAACCTAGACCTGATCAACTGAAGCATCCCCAGATCATAACACTGCCCTCATGCTTGGACTGTAGGCACTAGGCATGATGGATAATCACTTCATCCACCTCTCTTCTCATCCTGATGCGCTCTGGAACAGGGTCAGTCTGGACTCATTTGACCACATGACCTTTTTCCATTGAAACTCAGTCCAATACCTACACTCTCTATCAAACTGATGGATGTTCAAGAAATGAGAGGCTACTCAGTGCATCAGTTACAATTAAAGAACTTGTGTCCACATGAAAGATTTTAATGACTGCAGTAATTGCCCAATAGAAAGATCTGAACTATTAGCTATTAGTGACTTTTTTTGGGTTGGTACACGAATAATAAAATAACATTAAACTATGCAAAAACACTTTTCATTTATCATATATAAAGGTAGAGTGGAATTCTATGAAAAGTGCAAATTCAGTGCATCTATTATTTCACCTCTAGATAAGCATGTATGTGACTGGATGGATAATCTTTTTCAAGACTGGACATCATTTTGAACTTTTTAACAAGCTCATGCCCATCCTCACAACATTTTGATGCAATAACTGAATAGGCACATAAAAACAGCTGGATGAATGCGCACATTACTGCAGAATAGCACAAGAATTCAGGAGATACTTTCACATCCTTTTATGTATTTATGTAGCATGGGAATTGGAAAAGTTGTATTCAAATAAAATATGACCTATTTGTTCAGTCTTTTCCTTGCACAAGGTCTAATGTATAACCAGCAAAGTCTATTGTACGTGCTCATTTGTTAAGTCTTCCTCTCAGCACTGGTAACATGTCCAACATTGTCCCACATAAGCATATTCTTTGCACTACATTTGGTTTGTTGGGGTCTGGTCAGAGATAAAGCCAAAGTGGGCTTTGTTTTATGGATAAACCTTGTATGAGTATAACAATAGCATACCACAGGGAAATAAGGTCAAAGCAGAAACAAATATTTTATGGATAAGGATTGTGTGTCATGATTCAAGTGAATGGTCTTTCCAGTCAGTACAGCTGTGTGTGTTTCAGGAATCTGCTGCTCTGTTTTCCTGAGAGTCTAATAAACTCTGATCTTTCTGTTTTCCAGCCGCTTTGGAGATGCTCCAGGAGGCAGGGAGCAGAGCTGTGCTCTGCTTATCCTGCTGTCTCCTGTTGGGGGTCTTTGTCCCAGTAGAGTGCACAGAAGGGTCTGGGGAAGCAGACCTAGACGACTGGGAGTGGGGTTCTGGATCCTCCCTTCTGCACCTGCTTCACAGTTTCCCTGCTGATAGCCCCATCACAACAGAAAGCCCAGGGAAGCCAGTCAACTGCAGCCAGCGCTTCTGGTTACCCTCGTCAGCTGCCGTGTGCTGGGAAAACATAGCAGGGCCTGAGGAATTTGCCCGGTCCCGTCTGCTGGTTCTCCAGAACAGAGCCGCCCTCCAAGCTGTGTCCACCTCCAGCGGGGTAGAGGAGGGAGGAATCTCATATGACCACCAGGCCAAGGATGAGGTCCAGGGGATCCGGACAGACCACCTGAGTGCAGTGGAAACTATGCTGACCATGGAGAAGGTATTCATCTCTTTGGAGGAGAAGAGGAAAGATGGGAAGGAGCAGAATGTCCTGACAAGGTGAAACTTTTAATTCCTTGGTTTATTTCAGTATTCTGTGGGTTAGGATGTTTTTCATCTGCATTTCTTTTCAGTTCAATAAAAAAGCAGACTCTGCTGAAATGACTGAAGATCCATAGTCTGTAGAGTAGTCTGGTATCTAAAGTAATGAGTACATTGTATTTGCGCACTTATTTCTTCTTTAACACTGTAAAAGTAAATCCATTCTTTAGCTGTCATTTACATCTACATAACAGCACCGCTGCTGTTGATATTTACCATGGAGCACTCAGAGTCCCCCAATGGTGATGTTTTTATATTTTAACATGTGATATAACTTGTGGCAATATAATTAATTAATGAAAAACAGCTTGTCAAACAAGACATCTTATCTTGTTTGCATGTTATTTATCTTGTTCACACAAGATAAAACCTAATAATATTATAAATCAGACACAACAAACCCTGCCCCTTCCATGTATTGTAGTGCCAAGTTTTTACAGACATTTGAAATTTCACCCATTATAAGCAAATGAGAGAAAAAAAAAGATTAAAAAAATTCATTAAAATTTTTTTTTTAAACTTTTTATTTATGTTACTTTTCCCAAAATATAATCAGATCTATTCTGGGTCACTGGCAATCTATAAACCCAATATGGTATGAATTGAAATCAATAGTTTTGCTGCTAAAGTGTTAAAAAACAAACAAAGAAACAAAGCAAACCAAAAACAAGTGGTGCCAGGCACAACAAACCCCACCCCTTGCAAATGTTTTACCTGATTTGCCCTATCTTTTATCATTGCAAAAACACATTTTTGGTGACTTTGACCTTTGACCTACATTCACCAAAATTTAATGGGATCTATTCTGGACCACCTTCCACCTTTTTTGAAAATTTCATGGAAATTGGTCCAGTAGTTTTCATGTAAAGTTGCTGACAAACAAACAGACAAAAAAACAGAACCAAAAACAATGCCCCCGCCTCCCCTTTTGGGGGGGGGGCAGGCTAACTATCAGGGTCATCATTGTGAGACATATCTGACTAAATTATATATGCCTTTGCTTATTCTTCAAACCAGTGATAATTTTCCAAATTTCTAAATAATTTTCCAAATAAAAATATTGTCATTTATATTATTTACAGAAAATAAGCATTGTCCAAAATAGGGATGTTTTCAAGCAATATGTAATGCAATAAAGTTCATATGCATTTTTAATTCAATTCTATTCAGTTTTATTTGTAGAGCCCTATTTCGTGACAAGGTTGCCTCACAGGGCTTTGTAAAATTATTTGGATATGAAGACAAACAACAGTCAAACAGTAGATGAAAGAAATGGATTAATAAGAATACTAATGTTTTCCATCTTCTTTTTCTTTTCTGCTTTCACTCATAGCTGTCACACATCTTGGCACGATCTCCAACAGCCTCTCACATTGCTGTTAACCACTTTATGTCAGTTTCTCTAAGAATACCAATATCTTGGCTTTGTCTGATAATCTATCAATGACCATGTTGTTCCTGATGACATTTCAAAGGTTTTCAGTTCAGTTTCAGGTCTGCAAATTTGCAATGATCTCTTACATATTCAGTGTGTGATATTTAGTAATATCTAGTGACGACGTTGCAGATTGCAACTAAGGCTACGTTCAGACAGCAGATCTTAAAGCACAATTCAGATTTTTGGGTGAAATCAGATTTTTTGTGTGTGTGCTCGTTCATGTTATATATTAAGTGAGGCTTCTATAAGTTTTAAGTATGAACTGAATGCAACCATGAAGTGACCACCATGTGCAAAAGAGGTTCTGACGTAATACGTGACCACACAGGCACACACTGTGTTTACGGAAGTAAATATGTTTTTCCGCTCCTCATCCTGGGACACAAATTTGTGACATTTGTCACATTTGAATGACACAAAGGTTGGATAAATGCGACCTGGCTGTTCAGACGGAAGTAGCATTGCAAAATATTGGATACGTATCGGATTTAGGACCATTTACGAAAGTGGTTTGGGCTGGATTGGAAAAAATTGGATTTGTGCTGTTCAAACTTTCTTTAACAGATTGGATACAGGTCACATATGGGCAAAAAAAAATTGGATTTGGACTACACTTGCCTGCAGTCTGAATGTAGCAGAACTGAACATCCCCAGCCCTTCACTTATAGTGTCTGCAGACAAATGTAGAAGTCCCTCCTTTGAACTGTTGTCTGTTTAGTCCATTCAGAGCTTTGTCTTGAAGAGTCATTAAAGTCTCATTAACACTAAAACTAGTAGGCAACAGTAATCCTGGATAACACCTGATATTAAACAAAAATAGAACAATCCACTTTGTAGATGTACACCATTCATTCTAAGGCAACAATAGCATTGTTCTTACTCACGTGATTGTAATTAATTTGCCATTTCTACGATGAAATCCTCTTAAATCTTGTACACAGGACCTTTCATTATTTTTCTATAGTTGTAGAGGCATTAACATCATAGTTTGCAAATAGTCACAGTTCAGTATAAGCTCTACTGTAGCAAAGTAAGTTAGGTTTTTCCAGTAAATACTGACTCGAGGCCAGCTGTGGGGCTACTCCTCAATTGTTGTTAATGAGGGAATCAGGATTCCTGGTTCAGTGTTACTGGTTTGGCAGACAAATAAAACTGCTGAAATGCCAAACAAAGCAGAGTGGAAACCCTGACCAGGCCGGTGCACACAGTGAAGTCATTTCAAGTGTTTTCCAGCAGTCATCTGTCTGGACATCTGGCTGGGACAAGAATCTGGCACTACAATAGCTGCAGAACACTAACATACAACAGTGCTTTCCCTCTGGTAGGTGTAAGAGAACAACTTCATTCATATTAAAGGTAAAGTTTGAAAGGTTTATAGGGATTCAGAAGGATCTAATACTGAAGGGAATATAATACTCATCATGTATTCATTAGCCTCTAATCATAAAAAATTAGAAACATTATTTGTTACCTTAGAATTAGCTTGTGTATATCTGCAGGAATGTGTCATTCTTGTTTCATTTCTGCATCCAGTGCTGAGGTGCATTACTGTCAATTAGTATTTCAGTGTGGAACAGAGTTAATATCCTCAAGTAAAAAGTCCAGAGTGAGCAAAATAAATCCAATGGGCTTTTCCATTAATGTTTTTGAAGTTTTGTATTTATAAATTATTATGGAGACACTCACTTGAGGTGGTTTTAATGTTTTTTGAAGAAGCTTTTTTTTCTTTTTAATTAAATTTGACAGTAGGCATTTAATTCATGACTGAGCCCAGCATCTTCCTAAATATTCCAATAAAGCACAAAACCATAGCTGATAGTAGAAACAGGTCCACTTTGTACACTCCTAACACAAAAGAGGCTGACTTTTGCATACCAATGACAGAATACTCTTCCCTTTTACCTCTGTTTCTCACAGTCATGTGTAATGGAGCTTAGGATGCAATCTGCCACCATATGACGTGACGAAAACTAATTTATTCACTGAAAACCTGCATGTGATCCCCATTTACTCTGTCTTTTCATTGTTCAGTAGCTAAACCCAGTTTACATAAACACAATTTGCAAACCTGTTGCATACTTTTTGTAAGATTCCAGACACATTCTATATCACATTTTCTCTCTCAACACATGAGTTGGAAAATGATGAACCCAGGTGGCAAAAGTCAAGCTCAGTTGTCAATTCAAAACTGAACAAACCTGTGTCAAATTATAATACAGCAAATACAAAGATACAGCAGAGAGTGGTTCAAGACAATGCAAACTCTGAAAGAATCAACAGCATTAGGCTTTCCATCACCAACCGTGTCCTCCTGCGCAACAAGATTGGAATGAACCCACTGTACAGAGTTCCCTTTGTACACAACTCACAAAGGGCGAAAGAGCTATGGTTTCACTATGTGCAAATAAGTGTACACATGGAAAGACCCCATGGATATATTTATGTAAATGAGGCTAGGTTCAGTCTGGTAAAGAGAAGAAAAGCAGGAGGATCACTGGCTAACTCACTATAGTGGAATGGATGAATATGGCATCAATTCAATTTTAAAGATGCACAGTATTTTTCAGTGTTCAAATGTTATGCACATTTCATTTACAGTTTTCTGACATTTTATGAAATGCTAGACGTAGAGGCAGTTTGCTGTGTAGTGTGTTTTGACTGCTCTGTGGCATCTGCATGTTGACTGGTTGTGTGTCTGATATAAAACCAGTGTTTTGAGTACAGGTAAGATGGTTTTTAGGCAATAGTTTGATATTGCCAGAGGAGTGATAGGTTTTGTGAAAGTAGGTTGAAAGTTGGGTTTTGTTTGTACAGTTTCACTCAAAAAATGTCTTTGTCGTTTTCAGCATGAAGCAGCATCTTACTGATACAAAGGCCGCTATCGATGGCAGAGAACACATGGCAGACATCCTGGAACAGCAGATTTCTACTCTGGAAATGACACTGCTGAACATGCAGCTTCGTATTAACAAACTCATCCAGTAACAGCCATAGAACTGCTGCTGTTTTTGTTTAAAACCTGAAATGTGTTAATATATTCCTGCATTGTATCATAATGTAGAAAATGCATGCATAGTGTGAAATATTTTAGTTTGTGGTATGAAAACATGTGATAAGCACCTTATATCATCAATACACGTACTCAAGCACAATGTATGACTTAATCAGCATGGACCAATAAAGCATGCATTATCGGGGAACATGTGCCAGTAACATCTAATTGTCTGTTTCCAGTTTGCAAACATGGTCCATATGGAGATTTCAGTCACATTAACTGCTTCTTGTAAAACCACCAGAACCTTGTGAATCTTGGAGTAAAAGAAGGAAGCGGGTGTTTCACAGATCTTTCAAGACCATAAAATGTGTCCTACAGGTGTTAGAAGGCTGTTTGAATCCGAAAAAGATGACCATCAAACATGAATCTTTATTTTAATATCAAATCTAAAATCTGTAAATACATAAGGAAGATGCCTTGTACAAGTGGTCAGCTGTTATATACATTTAAATAGCCATTGGCTGAGTGAGATTCCATATGGAGAACAGACACTGCATGTTCAGTTTCTTCCTAGTTACACTCAAAAAAAAAGAGGTATTATACTTTTGATTAGCTCACACATCTTCAAGTATTTACGATCATCCTAGTCACAATCCAAGCATGACAAAATATTTGAAAAATACCACACATATCAATAACATTTAACAGCGCCTCTAAAATATTTATCCAATCCTGTTTTTTGAAGAACATAAGACATTTGGAATTGACACATCCTCCTGCTGTGTGGGATGAATGTACATCATCTCTGTGTGGACTGAGGCCAAACGGATCAACAACTTAAAAACACAACCAATTCTCTGTTAATACATGGGTCCATTTTTAAGATGCTGCTACAAAAAAACTCCCCAATTGTGAAGTGTTTAGTAGCAACATCAGTATTGTAACATACACCAAAATATTTAAAGAGTAGTGATCCCCTGTGCAGCATAATTTAAGCATTACGAATGGTCTTAAGCTACTTTTTTGGACAACTGCTAAATTGCTGTAATTTCTGCTACTGTTGCTTGTTATTGTTAATTATAAAAAATGGCAATACATCTTTACTTAATTTCACATTTCTGATTATTACTGTCATCTGCACTACTTTCCCCAACGTGGTCCTACAGAGTGGTGAAGTCCTGCCCCTTCTGGGTCTGCTCCATGGGAACTTCCAGTCAAAAATAAGTAAGATGCACAATTAGTGAAATTCTGGACCGATACTCATCTTTAAAGTAACCATTTATACATTAGTGCATCCTTTTTGTATCTGACAGTGAGAGATCCTGTATGAATTATGCCTAACCTGGTGTAACGACCAGTGACTTTTTCTGATGGAGGACAAAAACTATTCAGGAGCTGATGAGTGTTTCTGCATCATCAACATGACCAGATTTGAAGTGACTTCCACCTCTTAATACCATTTCATTCCTCTTAAAAGAACAAGAGGAAATGTGTTAAAGCAACACCCTCTTGTTGTGTTAAATGAGATGAAAGATACTGAGCTGTCATGCTAGATGTCATTTCAACATCTTAACTTCAAACTACAACTAAAATCCTCATTTAAACTGAAAACATCTGAAATTCATATAGAATCGAAAAATGATTTGTCTCTTGCCATTGACTGCTATACTTTTTTTTTTAAGAGTGAAGTCCCATGTGTCATAGTGTAAGGCGCAGGACTCCGTTACTTTATTTGATTTATGAGCACCATGGATGTTCAGTGTGTCTCCTTTGACCACACACTTCACTCTCAGTGAGTGGCAGGGGGTGTATATTTTAAATAAAAAACAGTTTCAGAAGTGAAATTCATCCAGTGTCCCTTTAATAGTCTGCTTCCTCTTCTTGCATTTGCTCCAAAGACTTGAGATAATCTCGAGCCAAGATCTTCTTAGGGAGAATATCTGGTAGTGAGAAAGAGACCATTACACACCATGAGAATCATTTTATCTTTCACATTACGTCATACTTATAACAACTGTACAATATCATATACTCCCTAGACCTGAGGAAAAACTATGGCTATGCAGCATGTAAAAACCTCAAGCCATGATGTGCTGTGAGAAACAATACTGCTAAATATTAACTTAAGGGGAGGCTGTAATGTTCACAGTGTAACCATGAAAAATGAATTCCAGGTGACAAATTTAGTCAAACCATTCAAGACAAGAATTGACACTTCTCAACTGCGACTAAGTAGTTAAAAAGTCAGCATTTATTTAAAAAAAGAAAAGTAGGATTTGCTTTTTCCCTCGTGCGCAAATGCGAGGTAGAAGGGCATAAAACACATGAAGTATTGGTTTTAAGAAATAAGCTATATGTAAATTAATGACTCAATATAGAAATAAGTGTAAACAATAAAGGGCTGTAGAAGGGCTGATGTGTTGAGCACTGAAAATTACAGGTGTTCGGGTTGTGGATCTGATCTGATACAGAATATTAAATTGGATGGAGAATAAACCAATGCTGGAAGCTGGTGTTCACACTGTAACGCGGGTCTTACCTGTGAGAAAATGGAAGGTCTCGGTCTCCTCCGCGGTGTTAGCTAAGTCGCTATATGACAGACTGTTGGTTTCCTTCCCGGAGCCGTTGTTGAATGAAGACACAGCCAGATGCTGCACAAACAGCTCCTTCAACAACAAGTCGACTCGTTAAATAAAGCAATTTTACAACCAGCCACACATAAAAAAAGAACTGGAAACGCTTGGTTAGCCCGGGAGCTAACAGAGAGGTAATCCCCTGTTAGCAACTGAATGAAATGAAGTTAGCATGGCTCACTGCAGAGATAGTTTAGCACCGAAGTGTAGCTTACTGTAGCTTTGGTGGTGAGGAAAAGAGCATCCTGGTTGATACTGGAAACATCAGGAGAGCTCTTCATTATTAACCTCACTCTGGAAATCGGGAGAGAGATATTCTTCTTGTTACTTGGCGATTGGTCATCCTTGTCAGAAGTGTTTTGAGACATCTTCATGAACACACGGCGCCAGACAAGCGGAACTTAACGTATTGTTTTGAACTGTGACGCATTTCTTCTTCATCTTTTCATTAATAATAGCTTGGAGGTCTAAAAATGAGTTAGTGCCACCTCCTGGAGAGGAAAACAGCCGCTGTCCTACCATTGAATACTGCAGTTACTGTATTGTACTGTGTTGTACTCATTACTATAGTAGCATTATGTTTTTGGACAATAATGAAACTGTGGATATCTGAAATGTCCAGTTTAAGGAGAATACCGTTCTAATACAGTTTGTATCAGAGGTGTCTGCAGTTCATACACTTAGTCTTATTATTAAATGCTACAGCAGCCAGTAATATATTCCCTCATCTGTCATATGGCATCAAACAGATATGTATAAAGGAGTATTAATTTATTTTAATTTTGTATCAATAGATGTAGCATAAATTAATATATTTTTAAACACTTATGTAGGAAAGTCGTCTAAAAGATTGCCTCTGCTCAATTTTTATTTTTAAGGCTTACCATTTTTTACGGTCACATTTTTACATCCTCTATGGACAGCTCAATGTAGTTTTAGTTGTAATATTTTTCATATTTTTGACACAGTTCTGTTATATGAAATGATACAATATGATATATTTTCTCACACTTTTTAGTTGTATAATAAGTATCACGTTACCATGTTGTTCATACGTGCCTTTGAATTGCTACACAGAAGCAAAAAAAAGGTTTTTAATTTAGATATAATAATTTTGTGATTTCTTGAATAGTTAACAAATGTTTAAGAACGCGAATACTTTAGATCAGGACACATCTCAGTTGTGACCAACGGTGGCGCTGTAAACAGTTTCTCAAACCACCATCCATAGAAGAAGAGATGATGGCAGACACCAACGAAGAAGAATGTAGCACTAGAAATGGCGACGTTTTGGCCGCACAAATCAATAATTCACTTTTCTTCACAACGGTATCATGAATGCGGCAAGTAGCGTGATGTAAAAGTCAGCAGTGTGAAAGTAGCATAGTTAAGACTAGAAATGGTCATTTTATCCTTAGTTTAATTAGTTAAAGACAGCATAAGGAACCGATATAACGACTCTCTTCTCATTGTTTACCCTCGTCGTTTTATTGACCCCAGCGTCGTTTTGTCGGGAGCTCTAAAAATGCCGCTGGGGTTAAAACCGTGCTGTGCGGTCTGCAAGACCAACTCTTCGTCCATGTGGAAGAAAGGAAACCAGGGTGAAATACTTTGCAACAGCTGTACAGGAAAGAGCAGTGGCGGAGGAGCTTCAGGTCCCTCCTTGTCCTCCAGTGTACAGCCCAGCAACGGCGGCGGCAAACAGGCCAGTACATAATCTGAACCTGCGGGGTTCGAGCGGTGACATATCTGTGGAAGGAATGTCATAGCGGTTTCATCTGTTAACATCATGGTTTTATAGTTGTCCTTGACTATTCTTAGGTGTTCACTTGACAGACATGATAACTTGTTCAAATACCAAAAAGCGCAGTCATTGCAGACTTTGGATGGTATAAAGAAAACAAGGGTTTTTTTTAATAATGAAAAATGTGTTTGATAGTGCAACTGGGTGGTCACTTAGTGTGTCTTCTCTCCAGTCAAAGCAGGAGATTCACAGGAGATCAGCAAGGTTGAGAAGCACCAAATATAAAGCTCCTGCATCTGAAAAGAAAGTGTCAACCAAAGGGAAGGGCAGGAGACACATATTCAAACTAAAGAATGTAAGTCAGAGATGCATTTGGTCAGAACACAAAGTACTTTTTTCTGACACTGCATGTTAATTTATTAATCTGAGTATGTGATGTTTTTTTTTCCCCAGCCCATTAAAGCACCAGAATCTGTTGCAACAATTATCACATCTGAGTCAGTTTTCTACAAGGTACGGAGTTGTTTCATGTTTTCTATTTTTAGAAAGACTTTATGGACCTGAATGATGTCTTACCTTTCTTTTTAGCACTGTTGCTGTTTGTCTGTTTTGTTAATCTTAATAAATTTATTGAGAGGACAGTTGAAGGACTGACTGTCAGTCTTCTCATGCTGTGTGTTCAGGGTGTGTACTACCAGACAGGGGATGTGATTAAAGTCACAGATGAAGAGGACGGAAAGTCGTACTATGCCCAGATCCGTGGCTTCGTCCAGGACCAGTACTGTGAAAAGAGTGCTGCACTGACCTGGTTAATCCCCACTCAGGCCAGCCCCAAGGACCAGTTTGATCCAGGGACATATATTGTTGGTAAGACATATGAGACTGATGCATTTTTTTATTTTAAAGGTATTTGTGTGCATTTAAGAATGGTGTTCTTCCACTTAGGTCCAGAGGAGGATCTGCCCAGAAAAATGGAGTATCTGGAGTTTGTATGCCACGCCCCCTCTGAATATTTCAAGTCAAGGAGTTCTCCATTCCCCACTATTCCCATCCGTCCAGAAAAAGGCTACATCTGGACCCATATAGGACCCACACCAGCTCTCACAGTCAAAGAGTCTGTCAGTGGCAGCAGTTAATAGGTCTCTGAGATTATGGGCTGTTCTTTTTTAAACAGATGTACATTCCTGGGCATAAAAATTGGGGACCTTTTTTCTTTTTCCTTTTTTCTCTTTTTAATCAGGAAATGTACTGTATGTACATTAATGTAAAAAAGGAACAATGACTGTTGTAAAGCCCAGTTTTTATATCTGATTGAAGACACAATTTATAATTTGATATCAAGGAAAACAGGTGCTACAAGGAACAGTGATTCTTCAGTCACACCAACTGCATTGGAATAAAAATGGTTTAATTATAAAACAATGGGTCTTTTTTCCACCCCTTTCCTTCTAGCTTTTGTTTGCACTGTGTTTTCCTGTTTGCAGACAATCAGCATGTTACCACTGATGTGTGTAACAGGACTTTTTTACTGCATTTTCATTTTCTCTATTGTCAAAAGTATTTGTGTTTTTGGCAGCTGTAATTATGTATTGACTGGAATAGCAGCGTTCCTGTCTGGTTGGTTATATTGCAATTATAAGTTCAAATGCTGTCGAAGTACCAGAGCTGATGCACAGTAACTCAGATATTTACAGTAGTGGCCTCATCTTGATTCTATTCATGAGGTGCTGAATCAGTGGGATTGTACAGAACCCTTATGAGTCTGATATGCAAGTTTTCCTGCACTATTGTAAGACAAAGATAATGTATAATGTGAGGGGAAAAATTAAACACCAAACACCTTTTCCCTGATCCAGTACTTGTAGTTCATCTGCGCTAGACAGTTAAAGTAGTAAAAATGAGATGAAATTAGTTTATTGAAACTTAAATTTATGCACCTAAAGTAAGTGTTATGAAAAGTTCATTCATACCAATAGATTTTTTTTACCATAGAAACATTTAATGTCGGCACCTTTCATTCACAAAGCTGATAAGGATTAAGTGTGTTGAAAACTTGTAGGAACATTAACTAGCCTTAGATGCTGCCGAAGTCCTCTGGAAACCTCACAAATAATTGAAAGACAGATGTTAGATCAGTTATGTGCTTATTTTAGCCAAAGTCAGGTATTTTGGGGCCTACAAAACCACAAAATTCAGGGCAAAAAATGCAATTTGAAAAAGTGCAGCTCTGTGGATACAGACCATTTGGAATTATGGAACTTGAATGAATGAATACATGATGACATATGTGGATGGTTGTTGGAAAAAATAAGAAACTACTCATTGCATCATTTAAAGGGTTAAAGAACTTCTTGCAGCTGAAACAAAATCACTGCAGTAATTATTCAATGGAAGGACATGAACTATTGACTTAATTAAATCCAGATGAATTTATTAACTAACCTCACTCCAATAAAAATCCAGCCCAATCAATACAGTCACATCTTCTAAAAGTCATAGCAATGAACAAAACTGCCCTGTCAACAACATGTATTTTTCTCTAAAAACCAACACTACAGAGTAATTCATATAGGCCTCAAAGTAATAATGATTAAAAAAAAATTCTTATAAAATAAAGCATACAATTAACACGTGAATGAGTTAAACCAAATACATTCAGATAAAAGACATAGTGAAATAGATTTAAACACCGTTAACATGTGTTGTAAGTATTTCTTGTGTAATAGTATACGTGTCTTTTGGTATTTGCTTTTGTTGATGTTTGTATTGTCTTGTTTATATGTCCAAAGTAAAACATTCATTCAAAAGATCAGGAAATCTGCACTAAATGCACTAAACACTATAGGTTCCTTAACGCTGTTGTCTGTAGAGGACATACAAACAGAAATCCACTTCGAAATTACAGTTTGGGGATCTGGCCAAGGGCGGAAGTATCTAGCAGTGAGTCCTCTCGTTGTGTGTGTTCACTCTTGGATAAACCTTTTCCCTTGAGCCTCTCTGACAGTCCCAGTGTGTGCTGGTCCTGGTGGTTGTACGTTAAATGGATTCATATCACTGTTGACAGTTACGGTCATTATGAGTTTATGACTTCTGTAGATCAAATGAACAGTCGGGATTTCTAGAATCAGCGGCATGGGCAAACTCCACTCCAAACTAGGTGAGACTATCATTTTGTTTTAGAAAAGTGTCGTATAAGAGTCGTTTCTGACTCGTACTTTATCCATTTTCTTATCTTTGTGCAGCTCCAAAGCGCAGACAGAGTCCTGAAGGTAATACAGTCACATCTTCATAACACATTTCATGAGACAGTACCAGTCCCATTCGAGTTTATTGAGTTATTCATCTGTCATCAGGTGGGATATTGGCTTCTATTCACACCCCGAGAGAAAGGCCAACAGAGGTACCACTGTTTTTGGATTATTTATCAGAAGTTATATTTGGAGGACTGGGTTTTTTGCCTGCTGAAACCTCCTCCCACTCATTTTAATCAAACAGAAAGATGTCATGTCTATGTGTCTTGTTTATTTGTTTGTTAGTTACACTGTTATTATTATTTGAGAAGAGATTCAATCGATAACTCTCCTCGTTACACACACCAGTTGTATTGGCTGATTTTTTATGGCTATTTTCAGGATTCTCTTTCAGAAATTCTAACTTTGAGAGGAAAATAATTGCTCAAAAATTGAAACAATCTCACCAGAGCTACTTCAGTTTTCAGTTCAATTCAATTTTATTTGTAGAGCCCTATATTACAACAAGGTTGCCTCACAGGGCTTTTCAGAATCAGTTGGATATGAAAACAAACAACAGTCAAATAAACACTAGATGAAGGAAATGGATTAATGGCCTGGGCATCCCCCTCCTTCTCAGCAAGGAAAAACTCCAAAAACCCAGTGGGAAAAGAGAAACCTCAGGGAGATCCACTCTGTAGATGGACCAGGACTGATGGACGTCCATTTGCTGACTACAAGTGGAAACAACAAAACAAAGATTTAATAGGATGAAAATTACATAAAAAAACGAGATGACAAAAATGTAACAAAACAAAATTATGCAAAAACGCAATAAGATCAAAATGACATGAGACCACAGATGAAAACAGTGTAAAAGACGAATCATGCCAAAAACAATGTAAAAGATTCAACAACACATTTTTCTTAAATGTTACTTGTGAAACCATGAGTGAATATATGAGGCAAAAAATCTGACAAATGACACATGAATGTTTTAGCTTTACAAAAAGCTGTATTTTTTTTAACAACCAACCCCTTCTTTTTTCCCAAACCGAATATAAATTAATTTCTATCTATCTATCTATCTATCTATCTATCTATCTATCTATCTATCTATCTATCTATCTATCTATCTATCT
>JAPTYQ010000003.1:5196603-5209691 GCA_029814465.1 Ostorhinchus cyanosoma
CATCTGAACGTGAGCGTGGAAAAGGGCGTACGCCACGTTTTTGGGCGTACGCACCCTTTGTACATGAGGCCCCTGGTCTGCAGTGGTTGGTGTCCTACCAAAAGCAGGATAACTAGATTTGAGAATCTGTGGGAACATACAATTAGTACCACTTGCCTGGTATTGTTTAAATCCCTGTTTTGGCTCTACAAGATCTCTGAAAATGATGTGGAACCACTACTTACATTAGCATCAAAACATTTAAGTCTTGGCTGTTGTGACTTGGGGCCTTCGTTTGTTTGTCCAGCACATCTCACTGATTAATTGGACTGAGTCTGGGTTGTCCTTTGTCACTTTTGATAGGTACTAACCACTGCAGAACAGGAACAATCAAAAAGACTTGTAGTTGTGGACATGCCCTGACTCAGTGATCTGCTATCACAATGCAGCCTCTTGTTAATGTCATTCACATCCTTATGCTGCCAATTTTACTGCTTACAACATATTAACTTTAAGGACTTTGTGTTCACTTGCTGCCTGATATATTCAACCCACTGAAAGGTACCACTTGAGTGAGACAATAAACATTATTATCCACTGATCTATCAGTGGATAATAATATTATGACGGATCAATGCAATTAAATCAGTGTTTTTGTTGGTTTACTAGTGCTAAAAATGAAGAGTCCAATTATTAAAAGAGTGTAGTGATAATGAAATCGAATCGAATCGAATCGAATCGAATCGAATAGAATAGAATAGAATAGAATAGAATAGAATAGAATAGAATAGAATAGAATAGCCCCTTTATTGTCAAACAGAACATGCACTAACTGGTGCACATTGTGAATAAAATTTTGATGCAGAAAGCTTGCCATTGGAATGGTAAAAAAACAAAACAAAAATTGTTTGAGATAAAAACAATTACAATATATGCATATATCATAGAGGATTAACTACATTTTCTTTATTAGTACATAAACTGGGGCTCCAGTGTTACCTACTGTTTGCTGATGTTAATGTTAGCTGATCTCACTGAACAAAATTTATGTGTTAAAAAAAAAATCTGTGCTGGGTAATAAATGGGTAAAATTGTCCACCATCAGAAGGGTCACTTTGGGGATCATGTTACACACTTTTTCAGCATTATGTGTAGTTCAGTAACAAGGTCTGTTGACTTTGTAGGACACAGAGGATATCAGACGTGCAGAGGGTCCCAGACAGGATCGGGTCTTCACACTGTACAACTTTGATCACAGCAGCAACGCCACCAAGGAGGTACAGGGTGTTATGTTGATGGGTTTTAAACTGGGTTTGCATGTGCTTCATATGCATGTGTCTTCTGCAGGACATGTCCAGCCTTATCCATTCCATACATGAGGCCTTAGAGGCTTCAGTCAAGCAGCCTTCAGGTGGCACCACAGTCCTGAAGTTCAAGCTAGTTGTCATGTCACCCTCTCTTCAAGACAAAGTCTCACAAACAGGTAAAAAAATTATTGTACGTTACTTCCTAACTGCTCATAATAGTGTAGTGTTAAAATTGAATCTGTTCTTTTCATTTTAATTTCTAAGAGAAACAGCTTAGTTTAATTTCATTTTACAATTCCACGATTTAGATTTACGTTGAGAACCTGACTAGTTTTAGTTGCCTTTTCATCACATTTCAGTGTTAAATTTTGAGCTTGAACTAAAGAAGCTGGAAAAGTAATGATAAAAGAATGTATGACATCAGCCTAATCCTAACCTGGACCCATTTTCTTCTTGTACCTCTGAACCATTGAAAACTAGACCTTGACAGTAACAGAGTAATGACATTTATCTCAATATTATTTGTATATTGTGCTAAAGATCCTGATTGTGATATAAAGTACATTTCATGGTTTATTTACTTGGCAGTTTAAACAGGTTCGTTAAAATAATTACAAAACGGTAAAACAAAGGGGATATAGTAATACCAGGAATTCTGTCCATCTTTCTATCCATCTATCTGACTGAGATTTTTATCCAACCCATCTCTTGAAGACTATTCACCCGATTCTTTTTAAATTTGCTGCATATTTTCTGTACCACTAGGAGAGGCACAGTGCACAGTTTAAAAGCTAAATTACATTTTTTTTAATTGTTTTTTTAACACATTTTTGGAAATTTGTCCAACTGATATCTCAGAAACTACTCACCTGATTTTTTTTTTTTTTTTAGTTTTTATGTTCTCACCATAAAAGTACAGAAATTATCTTCCCAAAGAGTTGCCCAACTGCAGCCTTTCCTGCTGCTCTAGCATAAAGGCAGTTTTCTCCAGTTACAGTTCCAAACATAAGCATAACATCCCACTCTTTTCATCAGAGAAAGAGCAGAGTGCATTTCAGGAGGCAGGAAGTCCCAAAAGAAGACTCTACTGTGCAGATGAAAACATTGAGCGCCGAAACCATTATTTGGATCTGGCTGGTGTTGAAAACTACACTTCCAAGTTTGACACTGAAGGTATAGAATCTTCTATTCTGGTAACATCTACTCCTTTTTCAGAGGGTTATTTTATAAACCTGAGCCTAACCTTAGCTTAATGTTAGTTTTAGGCTTTTAATAGAAGCAGTATAAAGTTAATTTGTATCAAGTACATTTAATGTGGAGAATCTTCTACCCTCTGTGGACAACCTGAAACACAACGTAAGCTACATATTGGATTAATGTAACCTGCAACCTGACCCTAAAATGAGTCGCTAACCTTATGGATGTTAAAGTGATGTTTTTTGATATCGTTATATTAACTCTTAACATCCAACATGAAATTGCTCTGTTTCTGCAGAATCCCCCTCTCAGGACCCCAGACACAATCCTCTTTCAGCTCCTCAGCACCACCTTGTGCTGGCAGGAGACAACTACAGCTCCTCAGAGCATCCTGGAGGTTCCTCTCTCTTTCATCCCTCAAAGGGGAAGTCATCGGACAAAGAAGGAAGGCCCACCAGATTCCACGGCCAGCACCCTGCTTCCTGGTGCCAGCCTAGCCACCCTAAACACCCAGTCTACAGCACTCCACAACGTACACACAGCAAAAGGCTGCGATCCAGAGAACAAGAGACTATCGCACCTGGCTCCCAGGCCCAGCCAAGAGGAGACAGGGAGATATTAACCAAACGTCCTCCCACCTGTGGTTCTCCTGCTCCTCTGGCCCTACGACATGATCACCATCACCACCACGAGCATCATCACCACCATCATCATCACCACTACCACCCAGCATGAATGCATTTCAGACACATGACTGGACTGGATTCCAACTCAGGTGAGAAAAGTTAGTGGAGTGCAGACATGAAATGTCAAATATAAACAGGCATGGGTTTAAGACCTCTCATGAACACTAATAATCACAGCAAGGAGGCACGGATGTCAATGGCTCCACAAACAACCCGTGTTCAGTTACCTTTAAAATGCATTTCAATGCAGATTACAACACACATACTCCTGAATGTAATGCATAATATATTCTGAATGACTAGTTGAACTGGAAATTCTGTAATTCAACATTTTGTATTTATTTATTTTTTTGAGGTGCATTTTGTTTTGTAACCATTCCTCAAAATAAAAGAAAACATAAAAGAATCATCAACATGGTAGTGCAGTGGTTAGCATGTGTGCCTCACAGCAAGAAGGTCCTGGGTTCGATTCCAACACCAGTCGATGTGGAGTTTGCATGTTCTCCCTGTTGTGGCAGGAATTCTCTGTGTACTCCGGCTTCCTCCCACCATCCAAAGACATGAACTGCACTGATAGGTTAATTGGTTAATCTAAATTGCATGTAGATGTGAATATGAGAGTGATTGTTTGTCCCTATGTCAGCCCTGCAATGAACATGTCCAGGGTATATGCCGCCTTTGCCCATAAGTAGCTGGGATAGACTCCTGTGACACTATTGAGAATAAAGTGGGTTAAGAAAATGAATGAATTATAAAAGAATATATAAAAATGGCACCACAAAAGATGGTTTACAGTTCTTCAGTTCTCACACAACTAAAATAGGTGGTAATCAGTGATAATGTACATTATTTTGGGTTAAATTCTTTCTACAAAGTTTTCTAAAACAGGATTTTTTTTAGCAAATTATCAGTTTATTAGTAATTCATTTTAAATTGCAAAGTAGAAATTGCAGACTTTAAAACAATCTTTTGGTTTTGAGGCTCACTATGTTCTGATTACCACCTATCTGTAACTAAAGCCAGTTTCTGGGGTGATCATGTAAATGTGCCCTGTTTCTGCTCTCACAGCATTTTTTTCTCTGATTCTTCAGGCGTTTTCTTGCGAGGTGTGAATCGTGTCAAGTTTTCCAGCTTTAATGAAATGTTGTTCCTGCTTAGCTCCTGGTAGAAATTGCAAACAGACACTGTACCCAACGAAGGACGTGAGACAGCTGTTTCTATAAATAACCTCAACCCTTTTACCTACCACGAGACTCCATGCCTCAGCGCAGTAAGGCCGGTGCTAGACAAATGAACAACACCCAGACAGACTGACAGACTGACAGACAGCAACAAAACAGTGGAAGCCAAACACTGACTCACTGAGCTGTTGACCACAGCTCTCACCTCCAACCAGGAGATTCACAGATCTACAGTTGAAATAACAGGGATAGAACTTGGGACTATGAAGTCACTGCAATTCCTCGCTGCAGAGGGTTTCGTCCGAAGTGGTCCAGCTGCTATGGAGAATCTTAGCGGCGTGTCCTTTAACCTCTACCCACTTCTCTTCAAGGCCTGCTACCTTCATGAGCAGGCAGACATGCTGCATGCACTGGTCCAGACATGGCCCCTGCGTGAACTCAACATACAGAAGCTTTTGGGAAAAACTCCAGGCTGTCAGATGGACCTCACCTCCCGCACCTGCCGGCTTTGTCTTGAGGCTTTATTAACAGGCCTGAAGGTTTGCAATTAGTCTTGAGAATGGTATACCAGTAGAGCTGTGTGCTAAAATTATTATTAGCAGTATGGTGAAGTATTTTTATATTTTGATAATTATATTTATCACAGTATACATTTTTCTTTTGTTTTTCATGGTTTATTCTTTCTTTAAATTCTCAAACACTACCAAAATGTGTTGATTTTATTCATGTATATTTGACATTGAAAAGACATTTTATCATTTTAATTGATTTCAATGTTTAGCCTCTAGATTAGCGAAATGTTCTGATGTGTCAAGTGTTTGTCAGACTATTTTAATAGCATTGTCTTGTTTTAGCCTAAAACAGATTGAAGTCTTTCTCCATTGAACGGTTTTCCTTGTTTGACATAGGATTACGTGCTGAGTCCTCCCAAAACCTATGCTAAGAGTCTTCATCTGGTTGACCTGACAGCTCTGAAGGATGTTGAGCACCAGACCTGTCCCTGCAGGTCCACTCTCGGGCGGTGGGCAAGAACCCATCTGCTGACCCAAATGTGCTATGAGACCATGGTGGCAATGCAAGCCAGTGATGTATCCATATCTGCTTTCGAAACCTCCATTGATGTCCATTTGAACGGCTTTGTCACAGGCCGTAACTATGAGTTGGTGGCTCAGGCCTTCCTCCTCATCCGCTACTGCCCACTAAAACCTCACTTTGTAGGTTTTCGGGCTGATTCCCTTGCTCTCAAGCAGCTCTTCTATGTTCTCAGACTAGCAGAGCCTGAACGTATTTCAAAGCTTGAGGTGGTCCACAATGTTCCCCTGGAGGCCACCCACCTGGAGGTGTTGTTGTCGAGGGTGGAGTTCCCCAAACTGCAGTCTTTGACCTTACCTGCTGGGGCTTTGGACGTGAGAAGGCTGGGACGTGATGATGAGGATCTGTTGGCCACCATCGGCAGGCTGCTGGCACAGGTCAGGACTCTGACAGAGCTCTATGTGGGCTTCTCCACTCTCACCGGACACTTGCGCAGGCTGCTGAGGTGAGTGATGGCTGTGGTGAGGTACAGTTAGGCAATAAATCATTTTTCATCAGGTAAATTTTATTTGGAACCCATAACATACTCTGATTTTCTATCATAGTAAATATTTTCTACCTCTATATTTCTGAAATGTTCTGATTTTTGTAAGAGTTTGACATGTTCTAACTTTAATAATTCTCCAGGGGAAATTCAGTGTTCATCAGTTGTCATCATTCTATCTTTTCACTTGGTTTTCACCTTGTTATGTGTTTTAATAATTATTTATAACCACAAATCACAGTTAGGTTTCTTCAACTTCCTCTCAAGATCAAACATCAATCTTTAAACTTGAAACAAATGATGATTCTGGGTTAACTGATATGGTATCAGCTGATGTTTTGTGTTATCATGATAACATTTGTGGTTCTATCGCTCAACCCTGGAGACAGGTGTTTTATTTTTGTCTAGGGAGAAATCTGATAGTAATTAAGGTCATGTGATGTTGAACTTACATTAAATTTGGAGCATTAAAATCTTTAATGCTCCTCATGACAATCACATAGATCAGCACTACAACACTTCCCAGCTTTGAGGATCCTGTTCAGCAATGTGGGGAATTTTGTCGTTAACATTATTGACCTAATGCCAGATTGAGGACAGACAGCTGCACTGGACCAGACAGAAAGGTTAACCAGAAACTTAACCACAAGAATTCATCAGTTCACAATTACAAATCATTTGCATATATTTGTTTCAAATATGACAATAGATCTGTCTAGAATCTGTCCATTACTTAACAATTTGAGGAATATGAAATTGATGTAGGCTGGTATAAGTCATCTGCATCTATGTAAGGACTTTCTGTAGAGCTATAATTCTACTTTTTCTAAACCTGCCTATCATTTTATGTCTCAATCTCACACTAACATCTTTGGCCTGCTTTTCTTTCATAGTCCCCTGCACACTCCACTGCAGTGCTTAGACTTGGCCAACTGTGGCCTGAACCGAGTGGATATGACATACTTAGCAAACAGCGTCCACAGCGAGGCTTTGGTCCGCCTGGACATCAGCGGACATGACATCATTGGCTCCTTCTCCACTGCTTTCAACAAACTGCTCCACCGATGCTCAGACACATTAGTGAGCCTGGTTCTCGAGGAATGTGGAATAGAAGATGAGCACATGGACATATTTACTAATGCTCTAGGTTTCTGTCAAGCTCTGGAAGAGCTCAAGTTCATTGGAAATCCACTGTCATCTGCAGCTCTGCAACGGCTCTTCTCCATGCTGGCAACAGGGTTTTCCAAGTTAAAGTACATAGAATTACCTGTTCCACGTGAGTGCTACCCTGAAGATGTTACCTATCCACTGGATGACTCAGTCTTGCTACAGTACAACAGGGACTTGTTTCAGGAGATAAGGGACCAGCTCATGGGGATCCTGGCAGGTGCTGGGAAAAGGACTGTGGAGGTGTGCACTCCGCTGATGGGGGCCTATGATCCAGACATCAATGAAACCAGCAATGAGCTGGGAGTGTGCATGTTAACATCTTTTAATAGTGTCATTGGGACATTTATAGGCACCATAACTGAAGTGGATTCCAGGAGATCACAGAAAAATAATTAAAGGTATTTGCTATGGCTAAGTAAGGAGAGGAAGGAATAAACAGACTAAAGCACAGTTATCGGATCTGGTGCATGAATCCACATCTACCGTGTAAACCAGGGACCTGTTTCAGAAAGCATGCTTAACAAACTCAGCCTCATACAAAGATGGGAAAGTCAGGAGCTTCAGAGTTAGTTCAATTATCTCCGAGTCTGTCATCCTTGGGGCTGAGATGATTCACCATAACAACAGATTGTGAAAAGTAAAAGCTGCAATTTTAATTTAAACAAGTAAAAAAATATGTGTAAGAATATGTTTGCTGTAGCAGACTATATGCACATGTCCTGAAAAAAATACAGTCTGACTTAGTGGAATAACAGTAGTATAAAGTATGGACAGTAACTGAATATGCCTTCAATATAACTCTGCACCTCATACTAGTGTTCCTAAGTATTTATTTAAACTCAAGTTTTCACTAAATCCACTTTGTGAAACAAGACCTCATTTTGGAATTTTGTATCGATTCCAATGTGGGCTTTGTTTCCAGTACAATTCACTGGAGTATTTGAACTACAGTGAATCCATGGAGAGATGACCTAGATATTTTATCTGATATCTAGTGTGTAAAATGTGTTCTTACTTAACATTATATTCAATATAGTACGGTGTGTGATTAACAAAACAAGCTTGACTGAAGGTTAGTACTGTGAAAATAGTTGAGACCTACATGTTTTAAGCAATGGACTAATCTAATGTAGTGTCATTTCATTCATTTGGTATCATCTCATTACTTCCAAAAGCATGTAACCTTATCTACTGAGCAATGCAGACAGATTTAACTATGGGGTGGGTTGTGATAAATAGGTTTGCTCGGTTTTTTTTTTGTTATACCTAACTTTACATGGTCCTATTATTTCAACTTATATTACTGAGTTTGCGAAATAGATTGGATAGAATAAACAGACCGTTTCATTTACAGCTAGCGCAGTTCCATGGGCATCAACAGGTTCAGATGTGGTAGTTTGTATGCTGTTGTGTATTTGTGCATGCTATACCACATTTGTCCAGCAGTCACTGCCAAAGCATTCTGGATATTGCAACGTGATTGTAAGACTATTGTATTCCAAAATTACTAATATCTCCCAAAACAGTCGTATCAACTTGCCATATTCACTAATCTGTTCCCTAGCCCAAAATACACAAGTATGCCAAATTGCAACAGTCAGTTCTTTCTGGATTTTGTCTAACTCCCCAGACACACATACAAGCATGCACACAAGAGGCCACATGGCTTTTATAATATAGATGAAATAATGAATACCCCCATACAATTGTATTAAATCTGTCAGTTTCCAAAATGTACATGTCTTTAATGAGTAGTTTTAGATAGGATTACATTTCATTTTAAATATTACACTGGGGGATAATCACGCACATGACGAAAGACAAGCATTAAAAGCCTGAAATGAAATCATCTATTTCTTCGTCCATTCTTCCTTTTCTTTCCTCTCCCGGATCACTTCTTGCAGGTATGGTGTCAGGTAAGCGACATCCTGAAGGGAAACAATAAGAGTGAAAATCTAAGTGCAAATAGCAGGTCATTCTGAGGATTAATATTTTAAACTGATCATTTTGCTCATCCATTAAAGACAATGACAATGAAATGCCTTTCAAAATAGTCACTGGGTTCCCACTAACATCAAAGGTGTTCCACACCCTATCAAGGACTGGTAATATAATTTCCATGTCCATTCCCAACGTTATGTACATTTCTGTTCAAGAGCATTAAATTATAGTACTGAAATTAAATGCCACACTTTTTCATTGTGAACTTCTCTAATCTATTCTAAATGTTCAAAATAACTAGGGGTCACAAACTTATTACACTGATGACTTCAAAAGCACAATACTGAATTTTAAGTATTGGTGAGGGTAATTATTAACAACCACAGAAAAATTAAATAAAAATATAAGTTCAAGTTAAAGTATGCACCTCATCAAATTTTGTCCACTGGTCCTTAGGGAGAATCTGTTGCTTCATGGACAGGTCCATGGCTCTCTTGATCCTGAACATCCTATCATTGAAGAGGTTCTCAGGGAGCCTCCTCACTGCCTCCTTTACATCTGTATCCTCGTAGAGTGTATCATCCCGCATTAAACCTAAAACAAAGCACAACTCAAATTAGTGAAATACAAAACCAAGTGACCAATTCATCAAGTCATTACATTAATGGCACTCAGTTATGTTTTTCCCATGCACATATTAACAAGTCTAATGGACTTGCAGGTCCAAATCAAAATGAGTGGGACTGCTAATAATTTGCTTGATATTTTCTATAAATACACCACTGAATGGCAGATGAAATAAATATGAAGAAATGGCGAATTTCTAAAAAAAAAAAAGAACCTGTTATTAAACAATCTCTGCAACGAAGGGAACATAAATCATCGAAATGCCTTTCAAGCGGATGTTGGGTCATTCCTGTTAAGTCATTTGTGAAGTTCTATTATACAAAAGAGTGAGCGGTATCGAGCTATCTTGGGTCTTACCGAGTTTATTGAAGCCACACATGTTGTAGTACCATTTACGCACACCAAGCAGAAGCCTGCCTGACGCCACTGTAGATAGAGATGGAGAAAGAGAGATTTTGGTTTCAAACACGTTCAACATTCACAGTACTTACGTAGCACGTTTACATTTTCTTCCCTTCCACTGTTTGCGCAGGAATAGGCAGAAGTATAAACTTATAAGTCCCTACCCCTTTCCATATACTAAATACACGAGCTACCAACGTACAATTTACCCGTTTAAGATGTTACTTCTGCAATTACTTAACTAAGCTGTGAGAGATGTCGCCCTTTTTCGATGTGCAAGTAACCACATTAACTGAAAATATTTCCGAACACAGTAAATAACTCTATCTTTGAAGTGGATAAAATATGAACACAGTACTGGGGCTAGCATAACATGCCTCTCGACTTTAATCATAATATTAAACATTTCAGAACACGTTGGGTGCATTATACTTACAGCAAAGGGGAAAACACAACAAGACGTTATATTACAAAACGAGAAGCAAAGTAAGCGTAAATAAATTGGCTGACTAAATAAGTACAATTCAACAGTGATTCACTCTAGCGGCTAACGCAAGCTAAGAATCATAGTGTTAGCATAAGTTAGCACGGGGACACCAGAGGACATGTACAAGTCAAATGTACAAAACGGTCTATTCAGCTGGGGAAACAGCATAGTACCATAACATGCGCTACAACATATAGATGAATGAACAATGCTAGTGTCAAATATAGCTAATTCATTTAAAAGCCAAAATATAACCATAAATCGACATAAATTTACCTGGTGCCCTCGACGCCATGTTTAGCACTCAAGAATAACCGTGGTGCTTTCTGGGTAAGGAGGAGTATTCAGGTCATATGGGAAATTGTGCAATTTGTCCTTCGGTAATGTGTTCCTGCAACGGACAAAACACTGTATGGTTTAAGTGAGGGCGTAAATGACTGCCTGCAGTCCACAGTACTTAAAAGAGAAATAGTTTTACTCAGTCATATAAGTTCTGTGTTTTACAGAACTGATCATTATCATGCAGTATGGTTACACTAAATATTGCTTATTTTTCTTGTTGTAAGTGACGTTAATTAACGTATAAAATTATCCTTGAAAACACAGTTTTAATTACACTTTTAGTAAAAGCTCTGACCCTGAGTAAGTATATTATCAGAAAATATATTTCTATTGGTACTGTTGCATGGAAAGCAAAAGTAGTCATTCATGTATCCATAATTGGCGAATTTGCTTATATGGGGCATTCGACCGAATTGGTTCAAATTCAAGTGTGTGGAATTTTTATGCTCTTTTGGAAAAACTTGGACCATATCCATGTTGCACCACATCTAAAGAACACACATTTAGTAAAAGTACAGTCAATTTTTTAATTTTTTATTTGCATAAAGTATTGGAAAAAATTTCCTCTCCCAAAATTTGTCCCTACCGAAACGTAATATTAACTTTAGAATTAAGATGATAATATTAAACTATTGATATTTGTTTCCATTCCCCCATGTACAGGCTATTTTTTAAAAATGAATGTAGGTGGTTTCCACAGTTAAATAAGTTAAAATTTATATTTTAACATATTTTTTCATGTTGAATTTTTATGACGCATCAAAATCAAACACTATTTTTCTTGTAAATGTGTAAAGTTGATGATATTGATTTCACCATTAATGAGAGTTGAAATTATGCATACACCTAAGCAACCATTATTATAAAATGTAGGTTGGCAACTCATTATCTTTTATTTTTGACAAAACAACTGGTGTTTCGGTAGTAACAACACTGTTTCTGTAGTGACCATAGCATTAAGTTAGTATGGTTACTACGGCAACAATACAGCAACTCTTTTAGCTAAATATTAACTCAACATGCATCATGTTGGAAATATAATAAACACAGTATCAATAGAATTTGGTAATTCATTATAAAAGACAATAACTGGTCTCATTTTCTGTTTTCATTCATTTGGAATGACAAACAATACTTTGCAGGTCAGGCAGAATGAACCAATGTAGAATCAACCAATATAGAATGAACCGATATATATTATTATAGAATGAAAATACAAGTGTAGATATAATATTTGACCTTGGTGTTCAGGCTCTATTACATATTTTCTCCTGCTCAGCACAATTAGATGACCATCATTAATCATTAAGAGCAGGGACATAGATATCTAATACTTTAAAAACATGACTAAAGTATGGTTGGATTGGAATAACTTTACCAAAACACTAAATTTGTCAACACAGAGTAGTCTGATGGGGTAAGCAACGTTTTATACCACAAAGAGAACACTAGCAACAAAAAGATAAGAAAAAATTCCAGATTTGTTTTTAACTAATGCAGATTTTTAAAATTTTATTATTTTTTTCAAATACAACTCAGCAGTTTCATCTGAACATTTAAAAATAATGATTCTAACTATTCCCTTTGTCAAATTGGGGAGATTACCAAAGTTTGCTGCATTCATTCAGATCCGTACAGTTTATTAATATCATATTCGCTGGAGTATTTGAACTAAACACTGAGTTCATGAAGAGATGACCCAGTGTGTGTGTGTGTGTGTGTGTGTGTGTGTGTGTGCATGTGTTTTAAAAGTGGGGTCTTGTTCATTTGACAAATACATATTTTTCAAAAATGTCCAAACTTTTTCATACATGTTAATTCAAATTTTGTTTCAAATACATTACTTTTTCCAGCAAAAGTAAAGCGTTTGCCTAATGTAAAACTAAAATCAGTGTGAGCCTTATTCCAACTCACTACAGTCAAGTCTTTTGACATGAAGTAAATGTATCTATTGGAATTTGTTCACCTTTCAAAGATTTGTGGCTCTTGATGTGCAGCCCTAAATGAAAGTAAACACTATCCATTGCAATGTCTTTATGAATAATCTCTTCTATTGTTTTTACAATCAACCGACAAGGCCGACACAGTCTCTACATTTAAGATTAGACTGAAAACATTCTTATTTGAAGAAGCTTATGGTCAGGTTAGTTAAAAACAGACTGAACCCACAGTTCAGTCTAAGCTGCCCTAGGA
>JAPTYQ010000003.1:5252641-5265452 GCA_029814465.1 Ostorhinchus cyanosoma
TACAGACCTGGAGCATCAAAAAGCTCGACTTCGGTTGCACTAAAATTTCTGCCGTCTTCGGTACATGCTTTTCTTGGCTAGATCGAGCAATAGAATAGCATGTTGAAAATGACCGAAGTTCCCCTTTAAGCATGAGGAAGTACAAATTTTATAATGCCTGATCATTCTCAACCTACTTGACACAAATTTTCCTAAATTCTAGGAGTGACAACTTTTGGCAATTATGGCTGGTATGGTTTGGAAATAGGCATTGAATTCTGTTCCAAGTAGTCTTTTTATGTAGTCTTTAAATTCTATGAATGATGGCTGGATGCTTCTTGACTAGCACAGATGTTAGCCTACTCTCTAGTAATCCTGGTTGTTTGTGTCACAAAGGTGTATGATTTGTTTACTAGATGGCCCTTTGTCTGCAGGAGTGTTTTTATTACTAGTAACAGAGTTTTATCAGTTGAATCTCGTTTTTGTCAGATGTTTGTAGTTCATTATATGACCCATGTCTAATTGGTTTCATCTGAATAGTGACTGGCATAATAATTAGCCTTGATGTTCAATCTTAGCTGGTATTATATAATACTTGTCTCTTGTATAGTAAATGTTAGCCCTGATATGATAGCGTGCTAATGCTAACATGATAGTAGCAATTCTCATTATGAAAACGCATAAGGGTCAGGAACAAAAGATTTCTTAAGACATCCCTTAGAACACCGGGGTATCACCATTTGCTCATGAACTAATGTTAGCAGCATGGTGCTAGTGGCTGCAGATAGAGCCTCTGGGCACTGTTTAGCTCAGTAGCTGTGCGGCTAATGTTAGCTTTTTAGAACAGTAAATATGTACTCCAAAACTGTAGGGGGAGGTCTGCCAGGAAAAATGCTACAAAACCAGCGAAGAACAAATAACAGTGAAGAAGAACCAAACGGTAAAATCCTGTCTAGTTCCACTTTAAAGGATGTATTTACAGATTGACAGTTCTTTGGTTGACTTATTTGGCTCGGATCACATTCTCATTGCACTTTTTGCTAGTGGACTAAAATTTGTAAACAGAGTCACACATATGACCAGCTGCACTGGCATTGGACAGAAAAGTTGGGGCAGGGTGAATCAGAGATGCGCTGCATAATATGGACATCTGATCAAATGTCAATGACATATTCAATCTCCTTGTTGCTCCACATATGCCTACAGCTCATGGCTGTTGCTATTACCTCTGGCTACCAATGCAGCTCGGCTGCTTCCAGTTTTGTTAATTACCCACAATGTTATGCGGCTATGGTGGCTCATCAAGCCCAAAAAGGTGCATGGTTCCTTGGTTTGTTTCGGTTTAAGGCTGGTTGTATTCACACCAGAAGTAAACTGGCAGTGTCCATTTGGAAACGGACTACCTCCTCCAGGTGGTCTTGGTTCGAATCAGAGTTTGCATGTTTGTATTCACACCAAAAAAAAGTCTGAATATTCTGGGAAAATGATCTCTGGTCTATTTTAAACAGACCAAATGAAGTAAGTCTGAGTACACCCAAAAAGACTTAAATTTAACTTGTTGAAACCTGTTGTAGGGCTGTGCAATTAATTGATTTTAAATAATTGATTTTTTTTAGTTAGGATGATTTTTTTCAAACAGAAATCATCAAATAGTTTTCATCTCCCTCTTGCCTCCGGGCTATCGTAGGCTCCTCCTCCTAACTGTGAGAGCGGCCTTTCACAGAAGTCTGTGTAATGGCACCTTTAATCTGTGTATTTTAAAAGTTAAGTATAGTACAGTGTGCACTATATCATACTGTTTGCTTATTGCTACTGTGTGCAATACTGTAATTATTTTATTTATGCTTAAATATTTCTTTAAAAAAATTATTTGAAGAATTAAGAGCATTGAACTCTTTTGTTTTTATACATTTGTCTTTTACTCTCCTGAATGTCTTCTCTCACTTTGGACAATTTTGAAGTGCACTCCACCAAAAACAATCCATTTGTTTACAAACAGAGCCGGTAGGTCACTAGTGCATTTTCGGAAATTTGTTGCAACATGTATTGTGGGAAGCCAAAATTCCAAAAATGCCTGTGTGACCTACTGGCCTCTTAAACAAATGGATTGTTTTTGGTGGAGTGCACTTTGAAATTGTTCGCCTTGGAGGGAAGACATTTTGGTTAGTGAAAGACTAATGGGTTCGTAATACTTAGGCTATGACTCAAGTTTTAATAATTGGTGATTAAAGTCATACACCACTTTAAGCTGTTGAATCACAATCATATACCTTTATTGTCATTATTGTTGCTACTGTATGCAACATTACTTATTCTACCTCACCTTTCTACCTTTTTTTTTACTATTTGTTCAATATTGTTTTAAGTTCACTAAATGTTTCTTTTTTTTCATTGAGATTCATAACATTTGTTATCATTTTTATGATATAAATTGAGGGCTCAAAAGTAATATTGGCTCAAGAAAATGGGACATTGGCTAAGGCTGATGGAAAAACAAAATCCGCATCGGCCCTAAAAAAAAAATCCATAATGGTGGATCCCTAGTTGCCAGCACAAAACAGAATAAAGAATACATTCTAAAAACAAAAAAAGTTAATTTACTGACAAAACTTTGAATGTTTTATTTTTGTGTGATTATCTAATGTGAACTTTCTCTTTACAGTCAATGGATGGCACAAGTCTAGATGTTTCGCATTTCCAGGCAAAAAAGAAACGTGTAAGTACCTAATAATGAGACACTTTCTGTTTTGTAAAATGACTGTCCTCATATGACTTGTGCATATAGGCTTGTATCTGTCCAGGGTTTTTAGCTGAGCTGAGTCTTACTGATATGAACAGCGGTGTTATTGTACCAACCTAGCAGCACTTGTGTGGTTTGTCGTCCTGTCATTTCCTGTCCTACTGCCTGTTGGCCTCCTTTACAGTTAACAAGATTCTCCTCGCCCTAGAGGCAGCTGTTCACCGCTGTGTGTGGGTGTGTGCATGCACACATGTATGTGTATAATAATGATAATAATAATAATGTAACTATTTGTAAGCAGAAGTGTGCAAGACTGTATGTTTTGGTTGTTAAAATAATGTCTGCATAATATAATGCAGTTTAAGTGTAGTGCATTGTTCATGCCAGTTGTGTTCTCTTGTAGAATGGAGTTGTAGTAACTGTCAGGCATTCCCAGCTGCGACAGCTGGTTTGTAAAACCAACAATAGTGCATTTAGCCTGCACGTCCCACTATCTACTAGGGATGCAACAGTACTGGGGAAAACTGTGAACCGTTCGGTTCGCCCTCCATGGGACAATCCACCCCTATGAACCGTGGGATTTTGGTTCTGTAATTGATTTTGTGTTAGTGCAAAAGGTGAAAGTTCACCCCACAAGTCTCTCTCTTTGGACATGCATGTGAGCATGCAGTACAGGGAAGCCCCACCCCTCGGTGAGAGGCAGTGACAGAGAAGTGGCTTTAGACTTAACACACATCAGAGTCCTGCATGACTCCACCACTTTTCCAAACCTGCATCCGCTTGTACATTACACCCACTACCTGACCTATGATTAAACACATTGTCTTACTTACTTTTAAGGACGCGCGGGTTCCCAACCAGGTACAGAACTCTGGTACACACACATACAATACCATGACACAGTACTACGAGGAAATGCGTGCAGTAGATAACTGGTGTTTTTATGCTGCCGTTTTCTTTTACATCCCTATGCAGAACAAGAATTAATGTTTTTAAAAAGCCCCCATTGGGCCTTATGTGTGCACATGCCTGTTTTATAAAACTACATGAGTAGAAGAATAAGAAATGGTTCTATTGTTCAGGACACAAAATGTTTATTTTATTCAATACAGTCATAGAATTTGTTTCTACTGTGAAAATTTGTTTTTGCGGACGAGCAAAATAAAAATATAATTTATGGGGGAAAAAAGTTCTTTACGCACAAAACACAAACCAAAAACCATGGCACAAGAACCAAGGTATGGACCGAACCATGGGATACCTGTACAGTTGCACCCCTACTATCTAACGGGATTTCATCGCTGATTGTCTTTTGGGTAAACAATAAACTGGTGATACCAAAACCAAATATGCTTTTTGGGATTCTGGACATCCATTCAAAAGTTGGAAATTTGCTATTTTGACAGGACTAGAAATTCATCTGAGCATGTTTTTGACAGTTACTTTTGACTACTCACAGGCTCTAACTCATGATCTTTATCTGAACACAATTTAAATCTGACATTGTTTACAGCATCAACAAAACTTTTTAACACAAAGTTGTGAAGGTTGAAGTGAATGGACCAAACACTTGGCTGCTGGCAGGCTCTAAAGAATCACCACAAATGCGCTGAATTAAACCCTTTAACTTAGCTATAGTTATGTTAATGACTGACATGTACCCATTAACATTTGGATAGTCAAACACACAGGCCAAGCTCTGGTGAATGCATTAAAAGAAATTAAAAGAACCTCAAAATTGTGCTGACATGTTTCTGTAATTATACAAATGTTGCCTCTGTTGCTTTGATTTTGGAAGACTACAACAAATATCTATATCAATCAAGGGCATACACTAATAGGTTAATTTGTCAATCTAAATTGTCCATAGGTGTGAATAATGGCATGATTGGTTTGTTTATCTCTATATATCCTGGTCGTCATTGAAAATTAGTTAAATAAAGGTTAAATAAATATCTGAAAGTGTTACTAAGCATTCTGAGTCAAGTATTAAAATCATGTGATTGTCAACTGCTTGTAATATTTTGTCCAAATTACTTGATTCAGATGGATTCTAGCCACCCACCAGTGCAGAAGCTGGTGGTTCCTGCTGCAGCGTCCATGTCAGGAAACCGCTCCGTGTCCTTTAGGCCAACTTTGACCCCCGGAGGAGTGGGCAGAACCCTAGACAGGACCCCAAGAGACACAGTCAGTTCTGCATTTGGCATTTTATCCTTTGGATCTAGATATTTATTTAATGCAATCTAAGCGTAATTGTGTTTATATTTTTTTTCTTTTAGCCAACAAGACAATCACCTCAACTATCCGAAGCAACCCCGGGTCCATCTCTAAGGTAGTGAAGTAGCTTTTCGAATGACTGAAACAACTCGGTTCTCTTAAATCATGTCAATTTCATGTCAAAGTTATTGTTGATTAAATCTTTACAAATGATTCCAAGCAAATATTCAAGAGACAAGTTTCTGAGAAAACAAATTAATCAATAATCAACAAATCATTTCAGTATCTAAGGCAGAGTACTCTCGAATCATTTCAGTAAACTATGTTAATGCTATAGGCAAACTGTGAGACAAAAGACTAAAGTCATTTGAGCTGGACTGATATCTAGCTCTGAGATCTATTAAAAACACACATTCAAATGAGCTTTGTATCTGCAATGTAAAAATAACATTTGCTTTTTTGTGTTTGCTTTTGTCGCCAAGAGTTAAATCTAGATATGATCTGAATATCGTTGTCAGTCTGAACATGGCCTTAGCACTGTTTTCTGTATGATTTTTAGAATAGTTGTGATGTTTGGGCAGTAAACCGTAGTTTGCAAGGATAGCCCTTTTTATCTTTGTGTGTCCCAGAAACACACAAACAAAACAGCATTACATTCTAATTCTAATGTTTCATCGTATGTTGGCTGTGAAGGCAATGTTTTTGCTGTGATGATGCACCACTGCTAAATGAATATAGAACAAACAATATATGTGTTGTATTTTCATAGCACAATTGGTTTGAGTGGCCCAGGCTATCCTCTGTCCAGCACGCCAGCAGCCAGCAGCGTGAACTCTGGAGGAGGCAAGATGAAGAGGGAGAGGACGGCTGCACGGCCCTCATCTAAACGCCCTACAGATGAAGAGGTGACAACTTTGTACTGTATCTAAGAGTGATAAGACATTTTGTTTATATATTAGATGAAAATAGAGTATTTTATACCTGTCATGCTGATAAAAGGACAAAATGATGTGTATTGTTCTGACGCTAGGTGGCTGAGGTACCAGACCTGCCATCCATTTCACTTCCCATCAGCACTTCTGCATTGCCCACCTTCAGCTTTTCCACACCACTGCCATCTGTTACCACATCCACCTCTGTCAGCTCTGCCCCCAATGCCACTCCTACAAAGGAACCTATCACAAATAAGGTTTGCATTAACACCCAGTTTTGCAGTGTCACATCCACATGTAGTGATTTCTGAATTACTGAATCTGAATCTTATGGTTCCATTTGCCTCTTACAGGAGCCTGCTGCAGTCTCATCACCCCCCTCTGTACCTTTCACATTTTCCTCACCTATTGTCAAAGCTACTGCTGCTAGTCCACCTTCCTTTTCCCCCTCGGTGAGTAAATACTACGTGGGAACAATCTATGAATATGATTATTCAAAGGAAACTAATGATATTGACTTATTTTTATTAATTTTACAGGCTGGATTTACTTTTAGTGCACCTGTAGCAAAATTGGGACCTTCCATGTCAAACGGGAAGCCTGGCATACCCATAACAGCAGCAGGTATTTTTTTCTGACAATTGGGCATGTTAATTAAATTTAAATATCTCCTTAAACAAATGTTAATTTTTTCTCTCTTTTAGTTAAACCAGGGTCAAGTAAAAGCACAGAAGAATTTGAAGGACCTTTTAAACCAGCCAAGACCCTCAAGCAGGGCAGTGTGCTGGATCTCCTTAAAGCCCCAGGTTAGTTATAGTACATCTGTGCAGCATTTCCAACTGTTGTCAACGGGTACTAACTATAGCCTTCTCAAATAGTCACTAGATATAACTAGATTATATTACACTTTGAAACGTTTGAGTTTATAGTAAAATCACATATCATGGCCTCTTTTATTGCCCTTCAACTCATGACACCACAGTTATGCTAACTTAAGATGAAAGATTACAGTTTCAGCCATTTTACCACAGATGAAGCTTTCGTCCTGTGTCATTGTCAATCACAAATATCAGGTCTCTAATGTCAATGAATGTTCACATAATGTATACAACAGTTATTTTTGTGGTTCAATAGAACAAGTTTCTCAGTTGGTGGTAGAGATAAGAGACATCTTTTGTATGTTTGGCTTTGTGTCGGGCTGTAGAGCTGCTGTAAATGAGCTCCATGTGTATCAACACCTTAAAAGGCCACGTGCATCACAAACTAATCATGTTCTTTTTAGATCTCATTAAGAGGCATAATAATTTGTTAATTCTTGGATAAGATGTTAAACATAACCACAGAGGTTCCTCTGATTGTTATGAAAACTATTTTCACAAAATAGTTGTTTGTTCAGGGAACTGAACCACTTCTCCCAAATAATTCTCTTTTTAAGTTGTAGCTAGTGATGTCTCGATCTGGATTTCTTTTTTTGGATTCCAACCTAATTTTTTTAGGATTATTTTTACCAATACTGATCTGATACCAATCCAATCTTGACTTTTTACAGTGAAATTTCGATTTTAATTTGGAGTCATTATTTATAGATTATTATAGTATTATTTTACTTCACATACACAAACATACGTTTGCCACTGCTGTAGCACATCTATGGACAGGTCCATCACGGGATGATATGGGGGTGCGTTCCGTGCCATACACTAGTGATTTGCAGATCACCCAAGTTCGTTGTACTGTAACTGCACCTTTTTTAAAATCAATTTCACGTATTAGAGGCCATGAAATTTCTTGATCAAAAGAAGCACTGTGATACAGATATTAGATAATCTTGAAGTTTGTGAATATTAACATTTCTACATGTAAATCCCTGAGGACAGATTTATGTTTTTGAAATGTTTGCACATTGGAGTGGATTACATAGATACTAGCATTGAAACTGTTGGGCTAGTTTGTTTTATAGACATGTCATTTTTAAAAATGTTTTCTATATATACATGACCTGCTTGCATTGATGAAAATGTACACTGAACAAAAATCAAAACATAATACTTTTATTTTTACTCCCATCTTTCATGAGCTTAACTCAAAGATGTAAAACTTTTTCTCTCAAATATTGTTCACAAATCTGCTTAAATCAGTGTTAGTGAGCACTCCTCCTTTGCTGAGATAATCCATCCCCCTCACAGATGTGGCATATTAAGACGTTGATTAGACGGCATATTTTATTGCACAAGTGTGCCTTAGGCTGGCCACAATAAAAGGCCACTAACATTTCTACTTCTCTTCCTGTTCTCTCCTACTGTGAAATATGATCACAAAACAGGAAACAGAACACTACTCTATAAAGATTTGTGACAATTGCTGAAATGACTCTTGGGTGTAAATTAGAGCAGCTAGGGCAACTTGAAGGTCAGTCACGGAAACAATCTGACATGCGTGCCTGTGATGTAAACTACACAACGAGAAAACGCAGTTGCGTTTTCAACCCTTAAGGCAGTGACACAAGAGTGGAGCATTTTTAAGATTTCCACTCTGGAAGGTGGTTTCACTTTTTTTCATTTTTAACCCCCAAAAATGCTGTTGCCGTCAAAGCAAAAGGCACATCTACTAAAATATTTTGGTTTTGCCCAAGAGTGTTGTCATGTAAACTGGGTCTTAATATAATTTTGAGGCTGATGAGGAGTCACAGCGGTATTGTGTATTGTTCTGATCTCTCTCTTCACCTCTCTAGGCTTTGCCTCTCCTGTCACTCAAACCTCCTCTGGCCCAGAGATGACTTTACAGCAGACGTCCACGCAATCCACTGCAACCTCCTCCTCTTCCACCTCTTCCACCTCTTCCTCGGCAGGGTTCAGTGACTTGTTCAAGCCCCCAGCAGGATGGAGCTGTGATGTCTGTCTGGTGCCGAACAAGGCATCAGACTCCAAGTGCGTGTGTTGCATGTCTCCCCAGCCTAATTCAGCCTCTACCAAATCAGCAGACAGTAAAGCATCAGCCCCCCCCTCGACTGGACTAGACAGCAGCAGCACGACCACCACCTCTTCTGTGACGACCACCACAGGTTTTGGTGGAATATTTTCCAAACCCACAGGAACCTGGGACTGTGATACATGTCTTGTTCAGAACAAACCTGATGCAGTCAAGTGTGTGGCCTGTGAAACAGCAAAGCCTGGGACAGGGCTAAAATCATCACTGACTCTTCCTTCTGCTTTCTCAGCTGTTAAGACTCTATCTACACCCACAGTCCCTGTTTCTACAGGAGTTATTGGATTTGGAGACAAGTTCAAAAAGCCTGAGGGGTCATGGGAATGTGATACATGTATGGTACAGAACAAGGCAGAGGATACAAAGTGTGTGGCCTGCACAAGTTCTAAACCAGGTAATGAGGACATTTTACTTTTGACTGCATCTTTGGCTTCACTTTTTCTGTCAGTGATGACGTTTACATGCACAAAATATTTAGTTTTTTCCCCCCTTTTGAAAAAGACAAAAATCCTAATGTCTTTACACTGAGCAAAAATATAAACACACTATGTACCATATTTGTGTATCACAAGACGCGTGGCCCAAAATGATCTCATGATGTCTTAAAATTGTAAAAGATGGTTACTCTCCTGATTTGTAAACAAACTTTTTGTCCATCTCTGCGAGTGAGCACTTGCTCAGTTATCCAGTGATTCCAACCACAACACAGCTGTGGTATGTCCAGATGCTGCTCAGACAGCGTTAACAGTATTCAGGTACTCCTTATACTGGAGACAGTAAAAGGGCACCTCAAAATGTCACATTCTTCTTAGATCTTTTTCTTAGATGTCACTGTGCCGCAGATGTCGTAAATCATGCGAGAACAGTTCCAGATAACGTCCCATTGCTCTACGTGTACATTCCACGGGCTACAATTGACAATATTGTTAATTCAATGAGAAGAGGCTCTCTCTCTACAGGAAGCCAATGGTGGACACACAAGATATCAAGTTGTGATTTCTTTCAGCCGGGCCCACCATGTCCACATGAATGTCCCTGAATTCCATACGCAAGTTATCATGTTCTAATGGATAGTAAACTGTATCACATTGATCAACACAATAAATTGTGTATGATTTAATATATTGTGCTACACCTAATGTTATTAATATTGTCACATGGTGCGTTCATATTTTTGCTCAATGTACATTCCAAATGAAAAGAAATACATTATACATTTATACATACTCTAATTAAAAATGCCCCCCTTTTTTGTCAGTTGTGGCAGATGACTGTAAATACAGCCTCTCCCATATATACTTGTGTGTGTGTGTGTGTGTGTGTGTATATATATATATATATATATATATATACATACATACACACACACACACACACACACACTCAACCATATCCAGTATCCTATTTCATAGTGTTCATGTCTTGCAAGCTATACTAAAACCTAGATGCATTTTCTGCTTTCACTGTGGAAGTTGTTTAAAGAATCCGCATAAAACTGGAATAGTATCTGCGTATCCCACACATTAGTTGAAAAATGGTCCATTTAGAGTAAAAAAGCCTAAGTCAGAGTAATTTACTACTCACATGACACCTGTGCATGTAAACCTACTGAGGGAAAATTCTGTTTGTTCTAAGAAAATGTTTTTTTTCCCATCATTCAACACACCAGGAGCATCAGAAGGGGCCTCAGCAGCACTAGCGGCCGCAGTCCCACCTTTGTTGGCCAGCAGTGCTTCTATGTTTGGAGCTGGGGACAAGTTTAAGAAGCCAGAGGGTTCCTGGGATTGTGACGTGTGTCTTCTGCAGAATAAGGCTGCTGACTTACAGTGCGTAGCCTGTCAGGCAGCCAAACCCGGAGCGAAAGTAGAGCCCAAAGGTAAAAAAAAAGAAAATGAGTTTTTACTTCATAATATTGCTAAATATTATCAAGGTATACTGAGGTCCATGATTGTTGGGGTTGGGTGGGGTTGCGGTCTGTGATTGTTGGAGGGGTGGGGTAGCAGTCCACGATTGACAGAATGAAACTGAACGCACTTTACAATTCTTCTAACTCTCTGGGTAGCTCAGACACACAGAAGCAGAGCAACAGAATCTCTGCATCTTCAAGTGACCAGAGTATTAGGCAGAAATGGAGGAACAGGGTGTGTATATTAATAAAAAAAAAAACGGCATGTGGGTGTAAAAGCAACGCGTCATGGAAAGTATTAGATCCTGTTCATTCAACATTTTAACAGCTTTTATTCAACCATGTGCAAAAGTAGTTTAGAAATGAATAAATAAATAGGGGAAAATGATAAAATTGTATTACAAATTAAGTCAAAATTCATAGAAGATGACTAGGTATAAAAGTTATACATAATTTACACATGGCACAGTATGGGTGTCTCTGATTGGTGCATGTGATACACTTTTCCACCAATTGAAACTCTGTGATATGTTTTCTTTGATGCAAGCACTTCCTGTTTGCAAGAAATTCCCTTAAAAGCCTGTTTTTACCATCTCTCCCTGCACCGAATGCACACCAAATGTAATGACACAGTTGCTGAAAAAATTGTTTTTATTGTGTCTCATAAATTTGGTTTTACATGTGCTTTCAACGCAATTGGCTTCACAGTATTAGTTTGTCATCTGCACTTCCCACAGAAATTAAAACTGAGTTTCAGCTAGGCTCTGTCTTGGTGCCATGTCATCTTAAACCACGCATGTCATCAGGACATTCTATGCATCCAGGGACCCTTAAGAGTTAACTGATGATTTGTTTAATTTTTTTGAAAAGTAGATGGATTTAGCCAAAATTAGACTGTGACAAGGTAAGAGAATAATATACTGACAGCACGACTTTGAGCAAGTTTTTTTGGCAGTACTTTCACTGTTAGCATCATATCACATTTATTCACATATCTATTAAAAGAACCAAGTATAAAAGCATTACATTTTGCATTTACATTATATGAAATAGGACACCCTGGGAAGCTGAAGAGATGTTTGAGTGGGGCCCAGGCACAAAAAATAACATGTGTAATATATATATATATATATATATATATATATAACTTACATAAGGTATATTATTTCCATGAGCGCTTTTCCTTTTTGGCCTGAATTTTAAAGAAATGAGTTATAGTTCCCTTTGATATTACTATTAATGAATGAGAAGAAGCACCATTTTCATTAGTTCAATATTTATTACCCAACAATTTAGACAATAAACCAACAATGCTCCACCACGATGTGTTATCCATGAACAGATAGTTGGGGGTGTGCTGGTGGAATTGGTGAATGATGATGGGTTCTATGATGTCCCTGAGGTAAGAACGTAAAGTGACTGAGCCATCTATGATCACCAAATCTGCCTGCCCAGACTGTTGCACCTCCTTCACCAAAGTGAACCATGTTGACCTCAGTGACCTCACCTAGCCTTCTCCAGCAACGCTGACGACCATCATCTTTGTGCAAGGTGACCCGACACTCATCAGTGAACAGGACCGTAAACCACTGCCGCATTGTTCAGGTCACATGGTCTTGTGCCCACTGCAAATGGTCACGGTGATGTTTTGTTAGTGGAGTCACCTGCAACACTCGTCTGGCATTACCAGTGAGCGCAAAACAGATTTGGTGATTGTAGATGGCTCAGTCAGTGCACATTCTTACCTCGGAGACATCATAGAACCTATCATCATCCCCCAGTTCTGCCTGCACACCTCCAAATTTCTGTTCATGGATGATTGTGGGTTTATTGTCGAAATTGTTGGGGCAATGAATATTGAACTAATGAAAATGGTATTTCTTCTGATTCATTAATAGTAATATCAAAGGGAACTATTACATATTTCATTAAAACTCAGACCAAATAGGAAAAGCACTCAAGTAAACAATATCCCTAACGTGTGTGTGTGTGTGTGTGTGTGTGTGTGTGTGTGTGTGTGTGTGTGTGTGTGTGTGTGTGTGTGTGTGTGTG
>JAPTYQ010000003.1:5276656-5290134 GCA_029814465.1 Ostorhinchus cyanosoma
TTGAGACTGAAACATAAAGAGGCCACGGACAACAGGGTTTTAAGTTTTAAATCAAATATCTGATCCTAAGGGACATGGACATTACATGAACAGAACAAGATGAACAGTCTTTCTATTACAAACACATGGACATAGAGGCACATGAACAACAAACAACAGAAGAGGGTTTCTAGCCAATCAGAGTCAAGAAAGGTGGTACCTTCCCTTACCACCCTGCATTTCGTAAATTCGTGTGCAGGAGGCGTCCAGAACAGATGCCTGAGCCACCTCAGCTGGCCCCTCTGGATATGGAGGACCAGTGGCTCTACTCCAAGCTCCTCCCTGGTGCCTGAGCTCCTCACCCTATCTCCAAGGGTGTGCCCAGCCACTCTACAGAGGAAACTCATTTCAATCGCTTGTTACCGGGATCTTGTCCTTTCGGTCATGACCCAAAGCTCATGACCATAGGTGAGAGTAGGAATGTAGATTAACCGGTAAATAGAGAGCTTCACCTCGATGGACCGATACAATGACTGCATCACTACAGACACTGCACTGATCCACCTGTCAATCTCACACTCCATCCTTCCCTCACTACTGAACAAGACCCCGAGACACTTAAACTCCACCACTTGGGGAAAAAACTCCCCACCAACCCAGTGAGGGCAGACCACCTTTTTCTGGTTGACAATCATGGCGTCGGATTTGGAGGTGCTGATTCTCATCCCACTCACTTTACACTCGACTGCAAATTGCCCCAATGCATGGTGAAGGTCCAGGTTGAATGAGGCGAACAGGACAACATCATCTGCAAAAACCAGAAATGAAATCCTGTGGTCCCCTAACCGGACCCCCTCCGGCCCCTGGCTGCACCAAAAAAAAAAAGAAAATCAAAAAGCACTTTGCAAGAAATGTAGCTGTTATCTGTCTTTCTAGCAACAAAAGTCAATGTTACTAACTTAGCCTCTTTGTTGGTATATTTAGCAAGTTTTCAAACCCTTCTAGCTATTTTTCTGGTGTTATTGAAGACTTTTGGTGACAAATCACTACACTTGATATAAATCACTCCTGTTGCCACTGAAAGTTTTTCCTTATGTCTGTTTTTGGTCCATTTAGATCGTTAGATGTTGGGGTTAAAATATTCATGTTTTACAGTGACTTGCTGTAGGCAGCTAAGTGGACCAAAATTTAGTTTAGTTTAGTTTATTTGTCCATTGGACAGAACATGATATATACATACATACAGTTCTGATCTCCATACCAACATGGGCGAAAAGGTGTAGGCTGAAGCTGAAATTAAGAAAATGAAGCTAAAAAGTAAAGGAAGGAACAAAAATGAAACCACTAACCTAGCTAGAGGGTCTTGGCTCTTAGGTAGAGTGTCTCTTTTGGGTCACTTTAGCTGGACCCCAAGCCCGGATAAAAGAGGAGAGTAGGAATTGTGATAAAAAAAAAAAAAAAACAAAAAAACAAAACTAGAAATGACAGTGTTCATTTGTAGTTCTAAACATATTTAGGGTGTCATAAACATTTTATATTCATGGTTTTCTGTTTTTGCTACCAGTAGTACATAGTTGTAGAGACTTTGGCAGTTCATGAAGTATTTTTGTAAGTTTTGGTGCCAGGTGCACTAAATGTATCTTCTGAGTCTGCTGAAAAAATTCTGTACTTCTGCTTTATCTGATAAGACACATTTAGACCTCTAACAGATATAGAAAAGACACAAACTGCTGCATATCTTATGACCCTCATCCTATGATCCATATACTGGAGCCATGTCACACATTTTTCCACCATTTTAGGCTGAAATAGGTACAAATTAGAAGTCATTATTTTTGAATTAAAGTAGTAAATATAATTTCTTACTTTTTTTTGTCCACATTGCATTGTTCTTTCCCCACTGAAATTAGTTCAAATTTAACTCATTACTGACTTAAATACATTTAATTCAACTTGGTTTGTCTTAGAACTACCTTTATCATATTGTATTCATTGTTTTCATGGATTTACAAAGTATTAGGCTAATTCAGTCCAGTCTCTAGTGCAGTAGGAATAATTAGTCTCATACAGTGAAAACTAGGGCTGCATGATTAATCAAATGGTGATAGTATTACCAGCCTGTGTGCTAAATCTGCCATTTAAAGGTCCGGGTTTAGGAGGATTTAGGGTGATCTATTTGCAGTAATGGTGATGGGATGGATGATAAACACATCTGTCATCTGGTAATAATTTGGATTTAGATTTTGTATGTTTGTCTGTTTATTTTCCTAAAGAAATGACCAAACAAATTGACTCAAATCACAGTCTTGTCCACAGTAGCTTCAAAATGGCTTTGTCATTTATTCGCTGATGTAAAAGTCATGGTCTGTCATTGTATCACAGTATGGCACATTACTGAAAAACTGTAAAATTGATTTAATCACTGATTTAACAATATTTTTGTGAACAATACCCAACATTTAATCAGCTGAAAATGATTAATTAGTTCTATGTATTGTTTTTGCTCACGGCATGGACTGATAGGCTTGAATTTCCAAAAACATATGCATTTATAACTTGTTGATCCAACACTGCACATAATCTATAAATGAGCTCAGGATAGAAAGTGCGATTTAGTCTCATTTTTGTGTGTGTTTTCTTCCTGTGTTATGGCAGGATGAGACTGGAAGTAAGCACAGCGGGCGTGGCGACTCAGCCGTATCAAAGGTCACCACAGACAGCGGCGTGGTGTTGGAGAACCGAGATGCCTCCATGCTCCCTGGAGCCATTCCTAGAAAACCCCCTCCTCTCACACCAATGGATGCTGCTGAAAGTGGGGTGGAAAAGACATTTCAGCATGGTAACCATGAACCCCAAATGTTTTCATTGCATCAGGCTTTGAGCTCCTGCGAAGAATAATCCAGAGCTCAGTGTGTCATACTTCCTCTGTTTGTAACCCAGGTGTACTCCAGGACAACAGCACACAGGAGCGTTTACAGTCCAGTGATATTCTGAAGGAGCTGCTGCACCAGGGAATTATTCCAGTGTCTGAGGTCAGAGAGAGCAGGACAGGAGGGTCTTACAGCATTATGGTGGGTATCTAACATTTACAGCAAAGTACAGGTCTCCCTTGCTAATTTTTCCATTCATGACAAATGTATAGGGGTGAATTTTTAAATACTGTAACTATCCTGTTTTAAATGACATTATGGATAAGGCCTATTACATTGAGGCTAAATGTTAAGCATAATTAAGGTCATGGATATTCTGAGTGACAGGTAGACTGGGGATTTCCTTGTCAGCTGTGTGGGCTTTGATTGACATCTAGCTCAGCTGTTGAGTCATATAGTCACTGCTCCTGTCCACTGATATATACAGTAATGTGCAAAAGTCGAAGACCACCCCCAGTTTTGTTGTTTTGCAAGGTTGAAATGTGTATGCATATTTATTTCTACCTGTCTTTTCTTCAGACACATGGATATACAGGAAATGATATGCGCACAGCCTTAAAAGACACAAAAAACTGTGTAAATGGGTTCTGAAGGTTAAAGTCACTATTTAGTGTGACCCTTGACCCCATGACAAGAGGCAGCACAAACAGAAACACCTGACGTGTTGAATGACGCCCAGTATAAAACATCAGAAAATTAATGCAATAAATCTCATATTGTCTGAACAAAAGAGTTAAAGACATGTTAAGTACAAATGGAGGTCATCCTAAATACAACCAGTTTGGTTTATAGAAACTGTTTTTGCCTGAAACTTTTATTTTTTTCCTTCGTGCATACTTCACATATATACAGATCGGATCTAAATACAGACACTGAGGAATGAATATGTGTGGTGATTACAACTTTACTCAACAAACCAGGCCAATGTTGTTCTTACTGTTTAAGGAGTTCCACAAACAAAACTGTCAGAGGATTCTGCAAGTAGGCTGAGTATTTAGGCTGTTAGCAAAATGTAACTAATGTTTACTTTAGGTTGTATTGCATTATGCAATCTGTCAGGTAATCAGCTAATGTTGATTAGTGTGTTTTATGCATTATGAATAGTGATATTACTGTTATAAAATACAACTGACTGTGTTTACATCTGTTAAGTATCTTCAGTTAAATGGTGGAGTAAAACATGACACCGTCAGTCAGGTTGTTGTCAGTAGGTTCTTATTAGTTTAGAGAGTTTAAATCATAGCACATCCCCAGCTCTGCCCCCTTATCTAAATCCACACACTTGTTTCCAAAAGCCAAAATTGTGATGGCCATTAAAGAAATCAAAACAGCAATCTACAGTCAATTTTAGAAAGACATTAGAATGACCTTGGAAGTCAGAAAAACATTAAAAGCCACCTGACCATCTGATGTTACTCAATATTATTATGTATTTACACTGTTAATATCACAAGTCTGACCCCAGGGTGACATAGACCCTAAGTTGCACTCATAATGGTCTTACACATATTGTATATACACAAGGTTTATATACAGTATAACTTCTTGAAACTTGATCATGTTCATTCAAATCACTAATCAGCAAATCCGGCACAGGTTGCAAACCAAAATGTCCTCCCTTTTTCCTGTGTTCACATGGATATTCTGAATGAAATGTGAAGAACATGTAGGAGCACTCAGACTCATCCCCAGCCACCGAAATCAGTTTAAATAAATGTATCTTTTTTTAATCAGGAATGATTCACAGAAATTAAGACTGTCTTGTCTAAAGCCGGCTCTACCACGCTATTATATGAGAAACAAACTGTTAAATCATTTAAGTGTCACTGTGAAAATAATGCCACAGTATGAGAGAAAATCTCCATTATTTTAATTTGCACATTCAGCATTTCTGACAAAATGTTCTAGTTTTTCATATTCTTATTCTAGAAATACACATGATGATAAAGGTAAACCAAGCGCTTTATAAATGTTGTACCTGTCTTTTCTGAACATGAAAAAACAAGCTTTCTTGAATATCTTTCTTTGGCATAGTTTACAGACAGCTGAAGTGCTGTAATGTAAGATGAACAGCTCTCTGTCTCCCTCTGCTGTGCAGCTAAATGATAGCGAGGAAGTCTTACGAAGACCTCCTCCAAGACTGGAGTCCCTGAAGGTGATGAAGAGAAAAGAGACCAGCAGAGAGGAAAGCGAGGAGAAAATGAGGCTCGCCGAAGAGAGACGAAAGGTGTGTGTTTGTGTGTGAAACTGAACAATGTTCTGCCTCGGGCCTCTGTCGTCTCCATGTCACAATTCATCTTTTTTCCCTATCAATGCTTCTTCCTCTCAACTCCAGTTAAAAGAAGATGAACTCAAGAGACGTTTGAGGGCAAAATCAGCCCGTGCCGGTCACCGCCAGACCTTCGCCTCCAGCACTGAAGAGGATGGAGATGCAACCATCACAGTTGTGAAGTCTTTACAGTCATCTCCCATTCCTGAGCAAAGACCCACAAGCCAGAACAATCCCTCCGATCCAGCACCTCACAGCCTGCTCACACATAACACAGCTGCTGAGGGTGGAGAGGGGGTGAGGAGGCCTGGAGGAGACGAAGTGGGTGGAAAAGAGGAGCTGAATACAAGTGGAGAGAAGAGAGGAGTGGAGAGCGTCATGGAAACAACAGAAGACAAGAAGGAGGAGACCACCCAGGTTCAGGAGCTAAAGGAGGACGAGCTCCTAACAGACTCACCTGAGCTGGAGAACGACTCAAGCTTTCAACATCCTATAGATGATGATGAAATATTTTAGATAATTTGATAAATGAGCCATTCATCAACAGTGAGGAAAAAGTCAGTGGGCCAAAATAACCACTTTTGCACAGGAACATGGCTTGTTTTTGTTTGTTTGTTTGTTTTTTAAATCAACTGTAAAATAAGTATATGCACTGTACAATGTACAATGTACAATGTACATTTTTTTATATCAATAAATTAAGACAAACGGTAATATACTCATAACAAAAAAATTAGATACTTTTTAAAGTGCAATTTTTAGAGTACAAAATATAGTTGAGGTCACACAGGCACTGTCCTGTTGATTCTCACTGTCGTGTCCATAAGACGGAATGAAAAGCTTGGAGTGACATGAGTTTTGCTATTTTGTCCTCCAGCTGCAGTGTGTTCCAGGCAGAGGGGGCAGCAAAACTGAAGGCTCATGTCCCCAGTTCTGTCCAAACTTTGGGTACATTCAAATAAAACAGTTCACAAGACCGATAGGATTATTGACTATAGTGGTTCATTGGAGAAGTGTGGATCAGTACGACAGTATCGTTCCCACAAGAGCTTTGTAGATTAAGGTCAACCAATGGGTGAATCTTTGCGAGCTCATAGACGGCCACTCAGCTTTAGCAGATAGTTCACAATGATGAGTAAAGCAATTACAACCAGTAAAAATATGTAGTGCACAATGGTAAACAGTGTTCAAGGACTGTAAACATTTGGCTGAAGCTCTCATGTACACCTCTGTTTAACCCTGTAGCACAGATGCTTTTCATTCAGGCACTGAATTGTTTGTGCTGTCCTGGAACAGCAGAATTTATTTTATTAGAGTTGCACTTGTAAATTGGTGTAATATTGTAGCTTGGTTAAAAGCATAAAGAAATACGAAGCTTTTCTGTAAGACTTTAGATTCAGATAACATTCACCATTAAATAGGTGCTTAGTGTCCATGTTATTTCGTTATTGATCATTAGAAACCACTCTTTAATATCTTGTACTGGATGACAATATACTACAACTACTATAGGTGAACAGTTTTCCTAAAATGACTTCCTGTTTCCTGCTTATTGATAGTAAGTACGTCCTTGTATAAGGGTTAGTGAGAAGCATTAATGTACAGCACCACTCACCTTCTCAGGGATGTTGCTTATTTCACAGCTACTTATTAAAGCTGAAACACTGATATAATGCTTTTCAATTTAATTGTTTTTTGTCTGTACTCTTTGGCGCTGTCAAAGAACTTATTTTGTCAAGACATAAAAAAGATACGTGAGAGCTATTGTTTGTTCCATGGTAACATCAGTGTGTAGGAGAAGCCGTCTGCAGCCCTAATATAATCTTTTCTTATGTAACAAAACTAAGTGGCTACAGGTTGAACTACTTGTGGTTTGTTGTCACATCAGAATGGGAAAAATAAATTCTGGAACCAGAAAAGAGTTCAGACTTATTTGAACACTAGTAAATTGTTTGCTTTGGAGTTTTGTTACATAAAATAGACTGCATTTATTAAGTGTTATTCAGACAGATTGATTATTCTAAGGATAGTACTGAGCACAGCTTATTAAGATCATAATTCATGAAAATCTTTAGTGTCAATAAGCAGTAAATAAGCAGGTATTGGGTCAAAACTGTTTACTAATGAATTGCTAGTTGTAGAAAATGGTCATGCAGAATAAAACATTACTACATATTAGTTAATGTTATTCACTAATAAAGGGCCAATATGCTACTAGAATGTACTGTATATTAATAAACAACAAATGAATTGCAAATATGTGTAGACTGGTACCAGCTTTTCATGCAACATAAATAAACTCAGAAAATTCTTCGATAAGTACATAATTCTACTGCCACTGTAGTTGTAAAAAGTCAGAATCAGTGTATAAATGTGAACAAAATGTGAAAGATCCAGTTTACTACACAATTTTATTGATTTAAAAAAAAAAAAAAGATGAAGTTTTTTTCCAAAGCTGTGTAACTGATGTAATGAAAACTAAGTCAATGTTTTTACCAGCATGCAAAAATAATTTCTCTTTTTTACATCTATGGGTGAAATGTGATATGTTGCTCATTTTGCATGTAAAGTGAGTTAAAGCACTTTGAGTAGTTGTTCAGTCAGACAAAAGATGGCGCCGTTTCAGTGGGTTGAAGTTATTTTACAGCTTCCTGTTGCTATTAGTCCCTCATCTTTAAGATATGCTGACCTAAGGAGGAGGATTTGGGAAAATGTGTAAGAAAATGTGTTATTTTGGAACATTTTTCAACATTTTATGTATGTATGAAACAGTTCAATTGTCATCAATTTTCCAGAGTCAAAAAGTCTGAAAACTTTCTGAAGTGAATTCATTAACCGCAGTAGATTTGACCTTTTTTAAATGTATTTATAGTGAGCTGACTTTTACTGACCTTGGTGTGACTGAGCTATGGGTATTCAGCTGTTCTCCTGACCTTTGACCTTCTGATTTTTTCTGCCTGACAGGTGTGTTCTCAGGTCAAATGGCTGCAAGTACAAAGATACAGTTTCTGATCCCCAACACAGGCTTTATTCTTACTAGGCTGCTGTACATTCTTATCGGTTTAATAGATAAAGATATGTTTAACTCTGACTATTCCATATGTAATTAATTCACTTAGAGAACCATCAAATACACATTTAAACAATGTACTGATCAGTTATATTGAGTGCACACATCCTCTGCCATTGAAGTGTGAATATTTATAAAGGTTACTGGGAAATTTTAAAGCTTTGAATGGGACCACAGGCTGTTATTGTAAAACTATAAGAGGATTTAGACTAGTCAGCATGCTGCACATGAACAGAGACAACAAGAGGACGCAACCTGACCGCATCTCTATTGTTCAGCTCAGGAAACTCAATATCGGTCCCCTTTTTCATGACTACACTCCAACTTTAAAGGGCGTGTGGCTGCATTAATAAAACAGTGAGTGAGCTGGGACATGGCAGAGAGGAGCTCTATCGGGTTGCATCTCTTTGTGATTTGGAGTCGTGTGGTGGCCGTTCACATTCAGATGGATGTGGTGTACTTTACATCAATGAATACACATTTTATGGAGTAGTTAAGAGACTTTTGCAACTCAGTCAATAAAGGACATATGATATCCTCCAAAAACTGTCTCAAAATTGTGGAGCACAGACAGACATGGAAGATACATTACTTTAGTTAAAGTATACTGTACTGTGGAAATACTTCCAGACAAGTAAATGTTATTCATTCAACTCCGGTGTAATTAAAAGTATGTAAGTATCATGTGCAAAAATACTTCAAGGTAATGAAGTGTTAGTTGTTTTGTAGTAACATGGTTCTGGTATATGCATGTGATGCTACATTTGGTGCAGGTCACTGCAGTTATACTAACGGAAAGGCTGGGTTCAGCTGGAAATCAGCTGGATTCTGTAGAAACACTTATCCAGTTAGCAGAAATTATGGTCATATCTTTGTTTAAAAAAGAAAAAAAAACCCTGTGCTACTCATCTAACAGACAAAGTGAGCAACGTTGAGTGTGTCTGCAGTTTTGACACATTTGTTAATTTTTTTATTTTCCTTCCACCAAAATGAATATGCAATGTTAGACACTAAGTTACTACATTCTGTCTATTTTTTTTTTTTAATGACAAAAAATGTACTGTGTAATGCTCCCATTTCACTGACAATAGCTTAAGTGTACTTTGTACTATTGACATTTGTATTTGGTTTGGAAAAGTGTTTCCTGGCTAAAATGTATGATGTGCTAATACACAAAAAGTGTAGTATCACATTTTAGGAATTTTGTATGTAATTTAGAACATTGTTTCTTTAGTGTGGAATATATATATAATATTAATTTGATTCAAGCAGAGAATTAATTTTTTATTTGTTTTTTTTTTTTATTTAGTCAGCTAATAACTTACTACAGACAAATTACTTACAGTGTAGCTAATGTCAGTGTCATTTTTTAGCTTACATTTTTACTTAAGTACTTTTAAAAATGATTGTGTAATGTTTCTGCAATTATGTTTCATTCGTTATGTAAATGTTTTCACTTGTTTGTTATGTTTTTACCTGTTTTGCTCTGCACTTGCTTGTTGTATGTTGCTGCTGCTAACTGTAATTTCCTGATGGTGGAATTAATAAAGTCTTATCTTATCTTATCTTATCTTATCTTATCTTATCTTATCTTATCTTATCTTATCTTATTTTAAAGGGTACCTTGTCATTTCTAACTATATATTGTTGAATGAAAACTGTTACATCACTAATGTAACTAGCAGCTGCTCATAACTCACCATTGTTAGCTAGAACTTAGCCAACAATTAGTGTGGATTTTGTGTATTATTCAGAATTAATATTATTATTATTTTTAATGTGGGGAAAAGGTGTAACATAACTTTAATTTAAGCAGAAAAATGTTTAGTTTATTTTTGTGTTACAGTGTGTGACAAGGATTTTTAGGTTTGTTTTTTTTACTGTAAGGAGGATTTCTCAATTAAAGGCAACACTTCATCACGATCTCAGACATTCAGTATCGATACACATAGTTCTCACTGGATGGGCAGAGGCTGAAAAACTGTTATGAAAATGAGGAAAAGGTGTTGGACAGTATTTTCCTCTAAGACGTTGTAGCAGGGCTTGACTTAAAGAACATAGTCCCATTCTCCCACTGACTGGACCTCAGGCTCTAGTAACTACGACAACCTGCCTCTAAACTCTTATATCTCTCTTAGATTTAGGTATCTTGGGTATTCTAGGCATTTAAGGTTAAATAACTTAGATTTGAGAAAGACGAAACACCACATATTGTGAAAAAGAGCCAAGTTTTCTCAGCAAATGTGTCACGTCACTGTGTTTGATGAATCAGCAGGATGTACAGTATGTAGGCCAACTGGTGTCTAGAAGAACAGAGCACCCGAACAGAAGCCGAGCCCTTCTACATTAATGATTAAGGACAGAGTTCTAGCTCACGTTACTCTGGGTGAGTTACTTATCCGTGCTGTTCAAAGCGACATCCAGCAGCCAACTCAACACAGGACAGGACAGGCCAAGCTTCATGAGTTATATAAATCATTGATGAGACTTTTGATTGAATTGATCTCTGACATGTCCATCAACTGTTTTCCATTCTTTTCTCATCACTTGTGTGAAAATTCAGTGATGAACAGAGCATTTTGCTGGATCTTATCTGAGAATAACATACTTACACTAAAACTGTCTATTTGTGGTAATTAAATGACATGCACATCTACTTATTATTTTGTTGGAGGTTGTAAGCATTGATGGAATGTGTATGGAAGTGTTTCAAGAGCTGCCCCTAAGTATAAGTGGGAAGTATTTGTACTTACATTTCATGCTACATTATACTTCATTAAATGTGAGGGTCAAATATTTTATTTATATTTATAAAATTTTACACTCCATTATACTTGTCGGACAGCTTTAGTTTCTATTCAGATTTTAAAATTACCTACAAGCAGACAATTTGTCATCCCTTACCCATCCAGAGAAATATACCTCTGAATGTGGTGATTCTGAGTGTTGACTGAGCGGCACTGGAAAAGGTGTGTGACACCTTTTTTCACAGTACACTGTTAGTCCTTTTGCCAAAGTAAACTATCTTCCACCACTGTATTTAACAAAGGCCCCGCATTGAAGACATTTTAAGGATACAGTATGCCTGTCATTGACAGGAGCAAAAAGTCTCTGCAGTACTTCATAAAATGTGCATTTACTAATGTAAACTGCACGATTGTCATATGTCCATCAGAATGTGAAGACAGAGAGAGAGAGAGAGAGAGAGAGAGAGAGAGAGAGAGAGAGAGAGAGAGAGTTTCAAAATGGATTTAGACAGATATGGGTGAAAATTCATTTAAATCTGCCTTGGTGTAGTTTTGCAAAATGAATTCAGGCTAAACAAAATACATGGTGGGTTTGTTTTTATTCATGTAGGTATTTAAGGGTTGAATTTTTTTTCTGGTTTAAACATAATCTGTACTTCATGTGTCGTACATTGAATGTTCTCAGCCTGAGTTGTCATCCTTTGACTTCAGTGCAGTGAAGTAAATGAATACTGAGTACTTCTGACTATGACATATGACTTTGCAAACCTGTTATGGAATTCATATGACCTATATATAGACCTACACATGCACGTGTATTTTTGGAGAAATATGTGAAATGCACTTTCACAGCCAGTCCAATCCGTGCTAATGGCGGACACAGACCCGTGCCAGCCCCTCTCTGTGAAGGGCGCATCACTGATGGTGCTGCACCTGTCTTTGTGTTGGCGCTGCTGCTGCTGTTCTTAATGCGTCTGTCCCGGGTTGGTCCAGTCTTGTGTTGGACGCCTGACCCACGTTAGACCCACTAATCAGTACACGCACAAACACACATTTGAGGGACATGTTTAACAGTGTCATCTTTTCCTGCCTCTGCTTGAGATTGTCTCACTTTAGACCACTGATCAGTTGAAGCAGGTTTTCCGGCACCTTAATGGTTAATTGAACTGTAGTCTAGTAAAGAACAGTTGGTTTTTTTTCGTCAGTGAAGGAGCTCCAGTGTTTTACACTGTGCAGGCTTCCCAGCTGTTTGGACGCGCCGGGTGGGCGGGCAGAGATGGACTGAGAGCTGGGTGGAGTTAGGAGCAGCGCTTTTAGGAATGGGTCCCAAACCTATTTAGTTAGACAGCAGAGTTACCAAGAAGAGCTGGAAACACCTGATGGTCTCTTTGGGACAATCCGCTCCATTTCTAACTCCCCTTCTAAACTGTCGGAAGATACATCTACCTCCAGCTTTCATTTTTTTGTCAAGTTGTGTTTTGTTTTCTCTCCTGAAAAAAGCAACAAGTTACCAAAGCCAGAGCAGAACTGCCCCTCTTCTCTTTTTTCATCCAAAGAAGTATTGATAAGGAGACTTTGCACTACTCTTTTTTTTGTTGTTGTTGTTGTTCTTATTTATTGTATTTTGCACTAACGATGCACACCACGCAAAAGGACACGACCTACACAAAGATTTTTGTCGGGGGTCTTCCCTACCACACCACGGATTCAAGTCTCAGGAAATATTTTGAGGTGTTTGGTGAGATTGAAGAAGCGGTGGTCATAACCGACAGACAGACCGGCAAGTCCAGGGGTTATGGATTCGTAAGTATCAGCAGTAACACGGCTGTCAGCTTCATACTTTTACACTGGGACACCCAGGAAAAACCTTCATGCACAGAGTTAATGTGCGCAGCTGTCGCCGTCTTTCACAACATTCTGACTAACATTACCATTATGAACAGTCACGGGATGTTTACGTTTTGATTAACAGGCCTTCTTAAAATGTATCATTGGCTTCTGTTGCAATCTCTCACCCACCAACTTGTTGCGCGCTGGTATGCGCCCTGACACGTTTTATAAAGTGAGCAGCTCTCCATCTGACAGCTCCGACCAAAACCTCTGAATGATCATCTTAATATTACATCTGTCTGAAAGGCTTTCCCTGGTTTCATCACTTTAACGCTGTTTACAACTGCTCAGACGCTCAGTTTGGTCAAATTCGTGAGAATAGGAAGGCTGCTGGTGCAAGAGAGATTCATCCACACGCCAAATAACAGCCTTTTTTGGTCTTCACATGCTGTTTCATTATTTATTTCAACGTCATTTGGCTTAATTCCCCAGATCTCTGTGTCTCTATCAGTGGAAACGTTACTATTGCTCAGAATATATTGTTTATTATTTGTTTTATAAAATCACTGCTTCAGGTACTGCAGATAGATAGATAGATAGATAGATAGATAGATAGATAGATAGATAGATAGATAGATAGATAGATAGATAGA
>JAPTYQ010000003.1:5393089-5404632 GCA_029814465.1 Ostorhinchus cyanosoma
AACTTCAGGACACGGGTAGGTATCCCCAAAAAACTAGAAATTGTATATGATACAGTTTGTTTAAATTACCCCCAATTTCCAGTTAATGCCCATAAATTTCCAATAATTCCCATAAATTCCAATAATTCCCATAGAAAGTTTCCAGTTTGGAATATTTCCAAAATTCACCATTTTAACTTCCCATGGAAAGTTTTCAGAAATTTTCCACCCCTTTGCAACCGTGTTGTGCTTGATTTATGATTATAGTGTAAAGCTGAACACTTAAAATAAGAGATTAACTCTTAAAACAAGATGAATATCTAACACCTCTAAATCTAAGTGTTTTTTTTTTATATCTTGGTCTGAACCAAATAATTTGCAGTGCAATCTCTAGGTGTTCCCTGAGGGTGGACTGTGTCTGAGGGGCCAAAGTCAAGCTCATGCAAAAGTTGTAGGGTAATACCGCTGATGGCCACTACATGCTGAGTCCAAAAGGCCCTGGCTCCCATAGATTGAAAATCTCTCTAACATTAGATTAATTAATCAGCCATTAGTTTCAATAGAAGGCTGCAATGTCACCAATGTGGACCTTTGATTGACATGTGTGCTTGATTCATTTTCCTCCAGCACATTTGTCTTTTCACCTGAATTTGAGAGCTTTTTACTTAATAAAACACATTTCTGTCCTGTACACAATTGGATTGTAGTTGTGGTTAATAAGACTGGCAAATGGCTTGGCTACGCAAATGTTTTGAGTTTACTGTTTTATTGCATCAGTAAGGTAGCATTTAGCATTAGCTTATCCATTACCCCCCTTGGTACTGGCTTCAGAATGGCATTATAAATATTGTCATGGTGCCTCCGTCTGCTTCTTATGTGGAGTCTATGCTTATATGTCATTTGTATTTCTTTTAATGCATTGTATGTGACAAGGTCCTTTAGTTTTAGGTCTTGTATTCAAACAAAGGGATCAGAAAATCTAAAGCCCCTCTTCCCACTGTAGAGAACTTAAGGGACAGATAGCACACCATCTGACCTGAGCATACGACAAACACTTCAAATTTTGTGAGGAAGCCTCCGGTGCATTTCTGCATTCTGAAAGTACATGCATGTGCAAAGAATCACTGAATAAATGCATAGCTGCGTGTACTAAGATACAGATGTGTCAGTCAGTGAAAGGCTCAGTGGCTTATTCTGCAAATATTGTATCACATGAGTCACATTGTTTTGATATGAGAGACATCGGACTCAGCTCATACCTAACACCAGCTGATGTTTATCAGCTGAAGTCATTAAAATCTATTATTTACTTTCCCACTATCCTCATAAAATTCCCTGTTTCCAATGTGAAATTGCCTTTTTTCTCTAAAGATGATACACCAAGACCATGTAAATATGTTTGAAGTTGGCTACACTGTAATACATTCTCCACACATGAAGAGACCATCACTAGGGCATCAAGGAGCAGGAAACACTTGAGTCATTTATCCGTCTGTTTAATATACTTGTTTTTTTGTTGTTTTTTTTAAAATAGTTTTTATATTTATATGTTTTTGTTGCTCACCAGCGCCCATGGGCAGCCCTGGTTACCATGGTGATGGGCCTCCTTCTTACTATGACAATGATGAGTTCACCAACTCTGGCTTTGAGGACAAGAACATACGACAAGCCTTCATCCGAAAAGTAGGTTTCTTGCTGTCACACAGATTAAACAAATCAAATGTATGTTAAGAAATGACATATAGGATATGGTCTAAATGAAGTCAAATCAAATTTTATTTATATAGCGCCAAATCCTAACGGATGTTATATCATGACACTTTACATATAAAGCCGGTTGAAACCAGACTGTGAAGCCAATTTACAGAAACCCAGCAGAATCCTCCAGGAGCAAACACTTAAGACTGGTGACAGTGGCGAAGAAAAACTTCCTTTTAACAAGCAGAAACCTCGAGGAGACCCTGGCTCCTGGAGGATGGCCCTCTGCCTTGACCAGTTGGGATAACTTCTGTCAACATTGAATATTACCACAAAAATGCTTATTTTTTGTTTTTGTCAGGTCTTCATGGTGCTCACGGCACAACTGCTGGTCACTTTCTCCTTTGTTGCCATCTTCACCTTTGTTGATGATGCCAAGGACTTTGTTCGACTGAATCCATGGACATACTACGTATCCTATGCAATTTTCTTTGTGGCTCTGATCGTCCTCAGCTGCTGTGGAGAGTTCCGCCGCAAGCACCCCTGGAATTTGGTTGCACTGGTAGGCACTTATAGTCCCAAAAAGAGACAAACTCAGAGAAATACTGAGGACGCAGTTAAATAACACAAGACATTTAAATGACCTTCGGGTCATATCAGAAACTGTTTCAGAAATTATGTTAATGTTCCTGAGTGTTTTCTGTGTATTTGCAGTCCATCTTGACTCTGAGCCTGTCCTACATGGTGGGCATGATTGCTAGCTTCTATAACACAGAGACTGTCATCATGGCTGTGGGCATCACCGCTGTGGTTTGCTTCACCGTGGTCCTCTTCTCACTACAGGTCAGTGCATCCTCAACATCAACAGCAGCTCCAGTATTTAATATTTAATTGTCTGCAGACACAGAAATCATCCTTACTATTAGACCTCAAACACACCTACACTCTGTGCTTTAAGCAGTCTTGCCACAATGCCCACTGGAGCAATGCAGTTTGACTATTATGTCATACTCTGATGTAGCTATATTTAATATATAATACAGATAATGGCAGGGGTTACAAAAGAGCACAGTATGTAACTTAATGAATAGTTTATATGAAATGAACACAAGGAAAGTCTACTATTTTGTAATTATAAACTTGGAATGTGCAAGCACCTTCATACTTATTTTTCTTTAACTTTTCAGTCAATGTAACAAAATCTAATACACAAGTAGTAACACACACACACACATATATATATAATTAATTAAAACACTTTTCAGTGGTATCATGCCCCCAATTAAATATTGGCCTAAATTGTAAATATAATCAAAAATATCAAAACCGAACATGTAAGGCTCTTGGAGATGTGGGAAGAAGTTCATGACATATTTTGCAAAGTGCACTTATGTATCAATGTGCATTCATGTCACAGAGGTTACCCGTCTTTGAAGTATGAGGTCCTAGTTATTTTTTGGTTGGTTAGAGTCCTTTATCTATTGAGAATTACCCTGTTTGTCACATTAACAAAATTATTTGAGACACAACAAAATAACCTGCATGACACACTTCAAATGTTTTAGCACACACACACGACATATCACATAAGACCTTTTGTCCACTTAACCTGGGGAATATGATTGCATTTCATCACATTTGGGTAAGTTCTCTACATTGGTGTCTTTTATCTTCTCCTTTTTTCTCTCCATTGTGACCACAGACCAAATATGATTTCACGTCCTGCCGGGGAGTGCTGTTTGTGTGCCTGATTGTACTGTTGCTCTTCGCCGTCCTCTGCATCTTCATCCGTCACAAGATCCTGCACATTGTCTATGCTTCCCTGGGGGCTCTACTCTTCACCTGCGTAAGTCTGACTCATAAAAAAGGCACATCTCAGTTACTGTGTTTTAATATAATACTTAATTCTTTGTTTCCTGTGGCAGTCCTACTATATCTTTCTTGTATGTGGATATATTTAATGGATGTCGCATTTGTAGAAGCACAAGCTAAATTTCCTACAATGTGAGATAGTATTAATCTCCAATTAAACATATTAATCAATCAAACTTTATTAATATTGTGTCAAATCATAACAAAAGTTATCTCATGACATTTTATATTTAGAGGTAGTCTAAACCAGACACTTAATCCGATTTTCAGACACCCAAAAGAATCCTCCAGGAACAAACACTTGCTGTCAGTGGTGAGGAAAAACTTACTTTTAACAGACAGAAACCTCAAGCAGACCAGGCTCATGGAGGATGGTCGTCTGCCTTGACCAGTTGTGGTTAAACAGCAAATTGGTAGAGAAAGAAAGGGTGAGGGGGGAAGGAGGAAATAGGAGGAGACACATGGATGGACTAAACTAGAAGTTTTAAAACTAGAACTGCTAGTGAACAAGTAACCCTAACCAACAATAACTAGTACAGCTACCTATAACTGCTAATACTACTACTGGATATGCTACTACTGCAGCTGTTAGTACCAACAATGGAAAACTCTACCCTCACTGTAACTACATGATTAACACAACTATATGGATAAAAGAATAATAACAATGGTGGCAGGAGAGAAGCAGGACCACAGCAGCAGGTCCAGAGGTCATCCAGGGAAAACTGGAAACCTGACGTATAAGTCTTTTAAAATGACTAAAATCCATCTGTGTTCCCTCTTTTCCAGTTTTTGGCTGTGGATACTCAGCTCCTTCTGGGAAACAAGAAGCTGGCCCTGAGTCCAGAGGAGTATGTTTTTGCAGCCCTCAACCTCTACACTGACATCATCAACATTTTCCTCTACATCCTGGATATTTTGGGACGTACCCGTGAATAAATTTGCACCTTAAAGAAGATAGGAGGGAAATGAAGAATGCACCCTTTCATCGTAGAAATGTTGCTAAAATGCCCTTTTTCTCTTTGATTTCTTTCACCTTTCACTGATCACCTCATTAATCTCTCTCTCCTGTTCCACACATTTAGGGTGTATTCACACCTACTTTATTTGGTCTGTTTAAAACGGACCAGAGTTTGTTTCCCTGGAAAGTTCAGACTTTTTTTTTAGGTGTGAATACAAACATGTGAACTTCGATTTGAATCAAACCATTCCAAACAGACTCTGGGCCTGTTCACTTCTGGTGTGAATATAACCGGCCTTGAGCCAACACAAACCAAGGAGCCGTACACCTTTTTGTGCTTGATGAGCCACCGTAGCCGCTGGAAGTAGCCAAGCCACATGGGTAGTCAGAGCTAATGGCAGCTAAGCCATGGACAGACGTGGAGCGATGAGTAGATTGAATGTCTCATTGACATTTGGTCAGATGCCCATATTACAAAACTGGCTCCAAATGAGCTGTTCTTAACAATTAACATTATTTTGGTAAATTTTTGCCTGTAAAAATAGAATACATATTCTGAAAACAGTAACTGTATGTAGGATCTCTGTTTGTTTTCTTCAACACCGGCCTTCTCTGACTCACCCCGCCCCCGACTTTTCTGTCCAATTCCAGCGCAGTCCATCACATACGTTTTTCTGTTTACAAATTTTGGCCCACTTGCAAAAAGTGCAATGAGAATACAATCGGACCCAAACGAAAAAATAAAGTCCACATTCGATCTGAATCAAACAAGCAGACCAAAGGACTTTCCAGGTGTGAGTACACCCTTAGTTTTTCAAACCGTATCCATGCTGTGGAGGCAGCAGGTCAAGATCTTCCCATTACTGACAGACCAAAGTGATCTGTCACTCCCTCAAGTTTGATTCCTCTGCTTGCTCTTACTGTTGTTTGCTTCTACTAACACGGATGGCTATATTCTGTCTACATTACTTGCCCCTGAATTGTGGTTTGGTTCAGCACATGCAGTGTTACACATGTTATCCTTGCCTTGCTGGAGAGATTTGACAGAGAACAGGGAAAGGTGTAAGTAGCGGCTTAGTACTGATGCAGACCAGCTTTGCCTGAAGAAAACCAGTGCTAGAAATACCTTCTCCTTTTTAATCGAAATGTTCCCAAACACATCCCTTCAGCCTGCTGATGTAAAGTAATTCTGCATGGCAACACTGGAAACACAACTGAAGATGTGTCACAATTCTCTAAATCTACCAGAGGAATACCTCTAACCTGCTTGTCACAGCTGTAAATAGTTCAGTGTGTTGCTGTAGGTAATCCTCCCTGTTGCTGAAAGGCATGCTGGAGTGGCTCGTATGGATGTTTTGCTTCACAGGAAAATGTGCTTTGACATCAGAACCTATCTTACCCAGTACTGAACTGAAATATTTCAATGGCATCAGAAGGATATTGTAGGACGTGTAGTATTTGACACACAAACACAGATTCCTCAGGAATTGGAGGAAGAAAGGCTTAAAAACTAGATCTGAAGTTGTACGTATGATTTGTGAAAGTTTAATTATTTCCTTAATTTTCTTTTGAAATTTTCCTGTCTGTTGATTTCTCCTCTTGTCTGGTCAGTATGATGAAACTTATGTGCTTTATCATTTTTATTTCTTTGTACATGAAATGTTGGTATCAGTTAAGACCAAACTGAGCCAAATATTTTGAGAACTTGATGTGTAACCACTGGTAAGAAGTCAATGGAAACTGGGTTTGAAGTATATGGTACATGTATACAGTAATTTCTCTATTTATTGAGCTAGATGTAGCTAACAGGGTTGCGCTGAGGTATAAGTTGGTGTTGAGAATCCAGACTATGGTCAGGAAGTTTGCAAAAATATTTTACTTAAGCTGCTTGTGAAACAGTGAGATGCTGGTAAAACTCCTGTAAAGAAAGCAAAAAGAGTCAGTATTCACTGGTAGCCAAGTACTCCTACACACACAGCCTGAATGATATATTTAACATGTGCAACATTTTATTATAAACCTTCTCTTTTCATTTTTCACCTCTTGCATGACCTCCTACATTTGCATGTGCTGATAATGCACACTTGTACAGGTATTTATGTTTTGGAAAGACAGTGTTGTTTGGCAACCCCGTTAGACTTTTTTTTAACTCCTGTTTGTATTTAATTAATGTGTAAGTGTATATAGAACTGTAGTGGTTTGATGTGTATAGATATGTAATTTTTGGTCTGTTGGCATTGTATATTTGCATTAAAACTAATTGGAGCTGCATTCCTCTCCACTGCTGTTTGCTTTTCATTAAAACAAACTGTGTAATGGTGTTGATCTTTGTGTATTCATTCAGGTTTTAACTGATGTTTGATGAAAACCTAACCAATACACTGGCACAGCCATGCTGGTGGACGATATAAGTGTTTTTATTGGCTTTTACCAACACACTTGTTGCACGAAACTGGGATTCCGTCATCCAGGATAAGTGAGTCCAAAACGAGAGCATCCAGGTTTAATCGGTTGCACAAAGACCAAGCCAGGATGAGCGCACACAGATTCATCAAGCCAGCTGTAAGTCATCCTGGATAAGTGCATTTCCTCAATAGACCCTGACATCGATCACAGATTCACCATGAAAACTACAGCAGAGAACCTGTCTGTGTCAGACCCAAAACTCCTCATTCCAGTTTACGAGGAGCTAAAGGACCGAATCAAAAAGAAAGACAAACACCGATACATTTATTAAAACAACCAGAGACAGACTGGAAAAGGACTGTGGACCACCTGAATGAGTAAGAAGAACACAAATACACTGACTGATCCAATAAAACCAGCACAATTACAACAAAGAGTTAAATATCTATGAAAACACAGTTGTACTGATTCTGAATCAGTTTAAAGTGTCAGTGAAACTGACTCAAGATGTGAGTGAAACTGTGTAAATGTAAGTGCATCAGACTGGTGAACTGTGATAAACAGATGAACTCACTGACTTCAGTGAATTTACCTTTGGGATAAATAAACCTGCCTCCAACTTTAACGTGAGCTTTAATGAACATCTGCATGATCAGTCAATTAAATATAGGAAAAGACATGATTTATACTGATCAAATACAAAGGACAGAAGATAATATTATAATAAAAGGTGATAAATGACTTAATAAAAGTTAGATATAGAGTCAATTCATTTGTGAACTAACACTAAAGTAGCTCTGGGCCTTTATGGGTTCATGAACTCTGTTCACTGTTTAGTTTAATGTCTTCATCTGCTAATTTCAGATGGTCAGTGCTGACTGTGCCCTCAGACCTGGGTCACAGTGGTCTGGTTCGGTCCAGGACTCCTGAGTCCATCAGACCTCTGAATCTATCAGCTCCTATCTTAAGATGAGACACACAACCTCAATTAAAAACCACTGTTTCCATCAGATCTACGTCCAGAACGTCACTGTATTTATGAGGTTGTGATGCTGAGGTTTTGTGTTTACAGGTGAACTGTCTGGTTTGTTTCTGGGGGACAGGGGGTCTACCTGCCACCCTTTTCTCCTGACACCAAACACAGACCCCCAGGAAGAATAGCAGGCCTACAGTCAGACCCAGGCCTCATTACAGTGTGACCTGAGGGAGAAGAGTGTGTGTACTGTGTTTATACTGTGTGTATACTGTGTGTATACTGTGTGTGTACTGTGTGTGTACTGTGTGTATACTGTGTGTGTACTGTGTGTATACTGTGTGTGTACTGTGTGTATACTGTGTGTGTACTGTGTGTATACTGTGTCTATACTGTGTGTATACTGTGTGTGTACTGTGTGTGTATACTGTGTGTGTGTACTGTGTGTATACTGTGTGTGTATACTGTGTGTGTACTGTGTTGTAGGGAGGCTACTGCATCCATTCTTTGTCTGTTCAGTTGTTGTGCATGGATTTGTCCTGCATGTCTTTCAGTGTACAGACATGAGGGCCTTTGAATGTGTATTTCTTGCTTCATATGCTTTAGTTTTGTTTCTATCTTGTAGATTCTCTGTGTGACTTCAGTTTTATTGGAGCTGATGGTTTTACTTGCTTTGATCCTTATTCAATAAAGGAACATCACATTACTCTTTGTGTTTTCATATTTATATAGTGTATATATAGTTTATGGGAAACTGTCAGTTATCTAAGTAAAGTGAAATCAAAGTCCTTGGAATAACTATTTACAGAAGTTCAGTTTCTATATGATATACTGCTAGGAAGTGTAGGGGAATACTTCCAGAACTAATAAAAATCCAGTCCCATTCTCCAGTAAAGGCCAAAACCACTGATCAATAAAGTGTCCTATAGGGAACACACGCATCAGTTTCTTATCAAGTTAAAAGATTTAAAGTTTAGTGACTTAGTCCACTTTAAAGCAACACAATTCATATTCAAAATGAAAAAATAATCTGTTTCTGGGTCATTTTTGCTTTCCACGGACAGGTACCTCCATAGTAATTGTATCATAAGTGGGACAGAAACTGACAGAGCCCCACACTGTAATTTCTGTGAAATTATTGAAATTAATCATCACACATGTTTAAATACTGACAGTGGGTCTAGTTAATGTTATTCCTTTGTGTCGTGGGCAGTGGAAGAACTATTGTTTCCATTTATGGAGACTGCTGACTGAGATGAGGGATGAGATTAAATAAATCCTGGAATTTAGCCTGGTCTGGAGCACACTAGCTCCACAGAATAAATCTCCATGGTAACTTATCTTAAAACATATCCTGCTGCCCTCTATCCTGGTTTTGTGCAACCGGATCATGGATAAGTTAAGCCAGAATGACCAACATATCCCGGCTTAATCCCCTATCCTAGTTTTGTGCAACAGGCCCCTGGTTCAATTAATGAGCAGCTCATCAGCAAGCTCTGCAGAAGACTAATTACAATGTAACCGCTTCCAGGTGTGCCGGAAGAGAGACATTTCTAAAACATGCAGGATAGTGGCCCTCGAGGACCGGATTTGAATCCCCCTGCCATGTAGGAACCCTAATAAACATTAAGTTTTACATAACCTTGTATTTTATGCAGTCAAATAGCACCTGCTGCTTATCTGCTGGCCTATATCTGATGACGTACATACCCTAACCCTACAAAGGGCATTATCAACAGGGAGTGTACAATATTATTCAGATAGATTGAATAAATACGGTATCTTGTACAAATTATCACAAGTCCTTGTGTGTCTGGGTTGGCTCAAAACTTTTCCTGTTTATCCTGGCTATGGATAAAGAATTGGCTAGAAACCTAATATGCACTTTTGTAATTTTTAAAAAGATGTTCACATAAATTAGTTTTGAAGAAGATATTACCAATAATCTAAGGTTTAAAAAAGTCATTATTGGTTCAGACAAAACACTTTCATTTTATTTTATACTGTATTATACAAATGATCTAGAGTGACACATAAATCCTCCTTAGTCTGACAATGACAAACGATCTCCCTGTTGTACACATTTACATATTTCTTGTATGTAAATCGTTGTGCTAAGTCAGGTCCGAAATGTCTTTATCCCAGGGTTCGCAACGTCTCATGCTCCAAACGTCCAGGGTCCAAAAAGACCTGCTTCCATGAATGGCAGGCACAGGTGTTAACCATTGTCCTGCTGTTCGGTGGAGCAGCCACGTCACAGTTCGAGCAAAGCACACCGACATACTAAAGGCAAGAACAGTCCACTTTGCATTTCTGTATTTGCCCCTCAACATGTCGGAGACTGACCAAGTGTCCCGGATGTGTGACGTCGGTGAATACTATTTACAAGTAGGTCTTTGGCGCCTATCGTCAGGTGTACGACATCCATAGGTACAGTGGTTAAGTTCGAAGTTAGTTGGTATTAGTCCAATATATGTTTGAAAGAGCCTTCCTTGACTGAAGAAACATGAGCAAATTAGCAGGTCAGATGGCTTAATTTACAAGTGTAAACAACTGCAAGGAAATTGTTCATTGAAGTCGCTGTAAAAAAAAGCCTTATATGTGTAATAAATTAAGCTAACTAGTTAGCATCCAGTTCTTAGTGTACGTTTTTTTTAATGATTAGTGTTTTTTCAAAGTCAGTCCAGCAACATTCTAAGACAGTATTAAATTAGACTGAAAACAGTAGTAAATTATTTACCATGTAATAGGGGAAATGATTGCTGAAGCTGCTTTACTGTAATTTATTTCTGGATATTTGCTAGAGCTAAACCAGGTAAGCTAGCGCAAGTTATGGTTAAGATCGAATGTAAGTTAATGTTACAGGGTGTCAGGTGTGTATTTTGATTTCATGTTGTTGGAAAGATAGGAAAATAACATCTCTCTTTACATGTCTTTTTTTTTTATCACGTAGGAGGATTTAACATGGGTGAAATGCTCAACATTACTCCAATGAGAGGAGGTAATGAAAAGACAAACACAAATAGTTTCTATAAAACTCTAAGCTGTATTTAACGTCCTAATTCATCAATGTTGTATTTTTTAGGTGGAGATATGAGTGAACCTATAGCTGAACAACTCACGGTGAAATTAAAGAGGCTTCAACAAGGTAGTGCACCTCACTTGGCCCAAATACAGTAATGCAGTACTGTAGGTAGTTTATTGACACATTTTTTAATTCATTCTTTATTTTGTGTTGTTTACAATATTATTTGAATATATTAATAATCTTAAACCACATTTAAAAGTACAAAAATGAAATGGTGTTGCACAGTAAAACATTGTAATTTATTTAACAGTATGTTGTAAATTTTATATTATTTAAATGGAACATACGTTTGGTTTTGAAAGTGGTGTAGCTCTATCTAAAATGTTGAAACTTTACATAAAATGGTTATCTTCCCTGGTTTTACACAAGCACAGTATAATGTGGGATAATTCACCGTCTGTCTTTCCTTCTTCGTTTTGAACTAAGCTTGTTTCGCGCGTGCGTGTCACCGGGGTGCGATCTTTCGTAAACATGCGGCTGGTCCATAATGTCGTTATACCATGCGATAATGAGTCAACCCTGTATTAATCCTCTGGCACTGAGTGTATATCTAAGTCTGACTGAAG
>JAPTYQ010000003.1:5414722-5434539 GCA_029814465.1 Ostorhinchus cyanosoma
ATACAAACAGGCACATTCCATCTTCACTGACTGTAGTTTGTTTTTAGCATGTTTATACTGTATATAAAGTCTTTTCAAGTTTTACTGCATATTGTGAAAATCCAGGAGAGGCTGCAGTGTGGAGCCACAGAGGTACTTTGATATTGTCGTTGGCACATACGGACAATGAGTCTTTTTGATCGTCTTGCATAAATAGTTTCCATATAAAAGGTTGGTCCTCCATCTTTCGTTATCCCAGGCTATTCCCCATCTGTTAACAGAACAACAGGGATAATGGTGAATGCAAGAGACTGAGACCTCCTGCCCATATTTTGTTTCCCCTTTCATTCACCAACTGCATTCACAAAAGGACATCCTATTTCATTACTTCAAGAAAAGAAACTGTAATGTAATTATATTTAGAATTTCTATTATTGTATTTTAGTGTTTCTGATATGTTATAGCAATACTTCTATGGAAAAATCTAGCTTTTATTTTCCAATAGATTGCATGTAATGTAACCAGTGACCCTCCATCCATTCCACATAACACTGGACACATAAGAAACACCTAATTTTATTACATTTTAGTACTTCTTCCTCTCCCCGGCTTGATTTTTGTCCGATCTAAAAATTCTCACATTGCGATTACAAGTTATTTTCTCAAAAGAAGATAAGATGTCTAGTTTCTTTAGTGAATGCAACTTGCTTCCGTGCGTTTGTTACATAAATGCCCTAAAATTTTAAGTGACAACTCAAAGTGCCAGAAGTAGAAAAAATTAAAACCAAATTCTATTCTATTTAAAAAGTAATAAACATTAGTTCCTCCACCAAAATTTATTTTCACAGTTTAAAATTGCAAGGATCAGACAGTGTAAAACATTCATTTGCTACGGATAAAAAATCAGAATGTTACTTTGTTGTCTAAAAGGTATGATAAAAAAATTACCTACACAAAACAGTTTTTCTGTACATTTAGCAGATTTTCATCATTAGTCAAAAACAGTAAAGTTGCACAGGAGTAACTCTCACATTTTACTACATGAATTAAGCATTCACTTTGAACATGCTACATCTAATCAGCTTAAGAATATATGTACTTTAAACGTCTCCCTTTTCCATGCGATTACGACTTAAAGGTTCAGTGTGTAATGACTGGTTACATCTAGTGGTGAAGTTACAGATTACAACTAGATAGACACTGAATTTTTCATGTGGGTCTGAAAAACCACAATGATTCTTACTTTGCCATGATTATACACTAAATCCCCTTTCATCTTACACACTGGACCTTTTAAACCCTAGTACTTGTCTTTATTATAACTCCAGTTGTTTACCCTTGTTTATATCTCCTTCCCCTCTACGTTGCAAATATCATCCTTGGAGTGATAGACTACCTCAAAGCGGCTGTAGACCTTCTTCTCCTTCCTCAAGCTCTCTATCCTCTTCAGTAATCCCTCCCTTTCCTGGGTGGCGCCCTGTGGTGCTCGCAGAAAACGATTCCGTTTCAAGGAGCCCTGTTTCTCCACCTTCTCCACTGTGTCACTATCTTTGTCTCCACCTGATTCTTCTCGCTCCTGTCGGTTCTTTTGGCTGTTTGCTGAAATCTGCTCCAGAATCACTTTGGTGTCATCTCGTAGGTTGCTGCTGAATAGAACAGAGCTGCCGGGCGTCTGGTATCGAGATGGACCAGATAGGCCAGTTGAGACTTTGTGATTGCTTGTGGTCTGATCAGGAGTGGTTGAATCTGTGTCTTTAGCTGATGAACTCTGCTTTTTACTTGAATCTGTGACCTCTGGTACTGCGTTGGTGGTTCTGTCATCTGAAGATTTCTTCTCTTTATCCTTAGGCCCTAAGAATCCCTTCAGCCTCTGCGTCTGTTTTTTGAGGAAGTCAAGTGGTTTGTCGCCTTTTCCCTCACCGAGTGTATTGATGGATGTAGTGGATCCCATCATTTTTTCCTTAGACTCATCACGTGGCAGAGTTGATGAACTATGAGAACGATTCTTTTTCATCTCACTTTTCTCTGCGTCAGTAGCATCTGTCGCTAGAATTTCCTCACCACAAGAGATACGACGAGGATTCAGTCCTTTCAATTTCAGCGGATCCCTCTTAAAAATTTTGGGTGAAGGAAGAGGTTTTAATGACCTGAAAATGTCTTTCTTGTGACTTTCTGGGGCATTCTCTTCTTTTTGAGTTTGAGTTGTCTCAGAAGGCTTTAGGAAACTCGCAGATGGCTTGATGGGAATTGGAGGTGGTTTGGAGGAATTCATTGAAGGTCTGCGAGTGAGCTCTGCTAGTTTTGCAGAGATATCTAACTTCTTTGGTTCAGGCTCTGGTTTAGTAAGAGAAAAAGATGGGATTTTTGATGATGTGGTATTAGTAGGAGGTTTGTCAGAGAGATCTGGCTTTTTTTCAGCAGGCTCCGGGGCTTTAAGTGATGACTCTGTCCCCATTTTTGAGGCTTTTCTCTTAGCAGCCAAGTCTTGGAAGTATTGCAGTCGACTGGCCGGATCATTCATGTTCAAAGATGGTGTTTGCTGGGGTGGTAGAGAATCCATTGTAACATCAGAGGACCCTCCAGTCAGTGTGGTTGTCAAATCTTCATTAGTTTTCTTTTGTTCTTCTTTTGTTTTAATCTCATCCTCTAACTGAATCTTCTTTTCCTCCTGTTGCTGTAGCTGCTCTTTTTCCTTTTCTTTCTCCTGTTTCTCTTTTTCATCTTTTTCTTTCTCCGTTTCCTTTTCTTCAGCTTTCTTTCTCCAGTCAAAAGGCTCACGAGACATTGACCTTCTCTTCTCTAAGATCTGAGCCACAATCGAGGAGGTGCGTATTGAGTCTAATTCCTCATCTTGCTCTGTAGCAGGCTTTAGGCCCAGGCTTCCACTGTGCATCTCTGCCTTGGAGGATGAAAATATAAGTGAGGAGCGAAGACGAGAGCTACGCTGAAGGAGTGGATTGATACGTGTACGGAATGATTCATGTTTAGACAGCAAAAGCTCAGGAGCCTCTTTCGTGTCCATATCCAATCCCACCTCCTTTGTTGCACCCGGTTCTAGATGTTGCTCCCTCTCTTTTTCTAGTACAAATGGTTTCATTTCACTGACAGAGGGAAGCAAATCTTTGGCTGTTGTGGGGCCAGAGGCTTTACTGGTGCTTTCTGGTAAGATGGGCTTTCCAAAGCGAGGTCTTGGGATATCTAGTTTGGGCTTGGAGGGAAGATTTGACAGCTCCTTTAATCCAAAACGAGGAGTGGAATATTCAGCTGGAGGTTGAGGTGGTGCAATGTCTTCAAAAGCATCAGGCCCCACTGGTTGATTCAGGCCCTCTTCTCCTCCATCCTCATACGTGCTCAGGTAGGAATGGATTCGCCAACTCCTGAGACCTTGTTTTGCATTTTCATCTTGATCGGTCTCTTGATCAGGTTGTTTGGGGTACTGTTTCTTCTCAGGTGCATGGGGATGTGTGGGTGAGCTTTGACAAGCATATGCTTGACCTATGGTTGGCCTCTTACTGGATGAACCTCCTCCATACCTTCCAGCCACTGGAGGTACCAGTTGCCCATCTGGTCCTCTCAAATCATCAGATGAAAAGTACTCATGTCCAAAGTTCCCACCAGAAGGAAGCTCCAAATCTGAACGGTAGCTTGAGTCTGAATACTGATCAATGGCGAGTTGTGGAGGATGACCTCGAAGTCTGTCATAGTGACCATGGCCAGAACCTGGACCAGGCCCTTCAGTGTAGTATTGGCTAGACATGGTCTGCTCCCTGCAAAGAGCATAGAGTGGTATTAGGCTTTTAATACATTTGCATAAGGGTCTGATTCTGACTTTTCTAATAGACTACCATTGGACCTTATCTCAGAAGTCCAGTAGAAAATGACAAGAGACAAATAATTTTCTGATCCTGTTTGAATCATGCCATTAATTACACATATGATGTCTATCAGGTTTAGAAATTCATGGTATGTTGTTAAACTGTTATGTCCTGTTTCATTGAAACAACAACTATATATTCAACCAAATGTGCAAACTGTCCTTGCATCAAAGTCTGTTCATACAGTTCTCTCTATTACTAATGTTTAAAACTAATGTATTTCTTGAATTCACAGTGACCTTAACCTTTGGCACAAAGTCTTTTCACTTCATCCTTGGGTGAATGTTCATGCCAAGATATTCAATCAAACCATTCATGGGATATTGCATTGTATATATACTGTATTTTTTGGACTATACGGCGCCTTTTAATCCGGTACGCCTTATGTATTAATTCTGGTTGTGCTTACTGAAAGAAAAAAAAAATCTGAGAAACAGCATATCTATAAATGATGGCATTCAAACAGGATCTAAAATCCCTCATATTTGACTTCCATACATATTTTTTCCCATGAGGCACAGTGGTAGGAGCAGGACTTGGTCTCTTTACACATATATTTAGCAAAAAAAGCTAGCTGTTAAAGAACCAACCTGTGGAAGTCGGTCTCATCCAGATTGTTCATGATTCTGTGCTTCATGAATTGTCTGGAGGATGAGTAGTTTTCTTGTGTACCCTCTGCATAGCTGTGCCTCTTGAAAGAACTGGAACTCAGCTCCATCTGTCTGGACACAATGGACCTCCCCTGCTCCAGGTATGTTTGCTGCCTGCGAAATTGCTGCTGTGAATACTTTCCAATTGTTATCCCAGCCCCAGGTTCAATAGTGTGACGAAATGGGTCATTCCTTCGGAAAGGTAGTGCAGAGTCTCCGTAGGGGAAGGCAGAAGGGAGTTCAGGCTGCCTGCGGTAGCCTAAAGGGTTCCGCAAAGACTGGGTCCTCTTCAAACCAAACTGGCCACTCAAGTAACTGCTGGTACTGCTACTGTCAGACATAGCATATGATGCTTCAGATGGGTCAATATTAAGAGGCTCGGACTGAGCGAAGAGAATACGAAACTCTTCATCAAAGGTGGTGACAAGCTCCCCAAGGAAGAGATGAGCAATACAGCGGTGGATCTTCTCATAGGACCACATGAAACTACAAGAAAATACAAAGACCATAGTTGAGGGCATTAACCACAGCTTAAGTAGAAGTCCTGCATTTAAAACTTCACAAAAGTAAATGTTAAGAATAGAACTTTATTGTCATTTGGCATACTACTAACATCAAACATAACTTAAAGCACAATGGATAATAATTATTTATAGATTAATATTTCTGGTAATAGTTGGGCTCATTTTAATGACTGCATATGCTACAAATAGGTAAAATACAGCCAGATAAAGGAGTACAATGCCATAGTCAATGAAACCACATTTATGTTATGAATCCTTGGGGTGAATAACTGCAGTAAGTTTGTACCACTGTTTTATTTAATAATATAGTAATATATTTTTTAAAGCATCCAGTAACTACCATCATCACATGAATGGAGTCAAAAGTATAGTATTTGTTTCTGAGATGTAGTTGAAGGACCAAGTTGCATAAAATAGAAATACTCTTGGAAATTTCTTCAAATTTGTTCTTAAGTACTGCACAATTAAAAAATAATTACTACTATCCACTACTGTAGTAAGTTAAATATTACCTGAGGCCTATATGTTACACAATAAAATATCTCACCTGTAGTTGCCACTGAGTACAGCTCTGCAGTCTGCGAGTAGAAACCGATCTTTCACCTGTCCTTTAAATGATTTTCCTGTCCGGGAATAATAAGTTATTCCTGCCACGGTCCTGACACGCATCATCTGTAAAAACAACATTTAAACAGGATAGTGTTAAAGCAAAGTTTGTTTACTGAACTGTTCTCTTTCTTTGTTGCACCTTGTTTTTATTTTATATCTAATAATTTTATTTCTAATATCAGAACAAATATAAATGTACCCTACAAATTGCCTTTAATTTGTTACTTAATGGAAGAAAACAGAATTAAAAGGCAAACTCACTGGAACTAAGTCCAAGTTGACCTTGCAGTTAATGACCATAGAGACAAAGTGATGGGCGTCCTGCTCATCCAGTAGAATGTAGACAGGAACGTGACGTGCTGCAGCGTCCAAGAGGTCAGAAAAGATGTCAACATCTGTGAAAATGTCCATCACCACAGCAACAACCTGGAGAAGAGCAAATTCAAGTAAGACAAAGACTTTTAGGGCCGGCTCTACTTAAGATCCCAATTTGCATGTACTATCTAGAATTTAGTATGTGGGGTTGAACCGTGGTTTGTGGGTAATTTACTAAGATTGCCTGCGCGAATGACAACAGGTATAAACGTGTTGGAGATCGGCCTATTTAAATGAGGATTTTGCATGCGCTACTGGTTGTCGTCATGGAGACAGAACACTGGAAAAACTGCTCTGGGATACGCCAGCACTAATGACAACAGTCAGGGGTGAAGTGACCAGTGGGACATTCTGACAAAGTCCAGAACGTCTGATGTAATGAACCAGAAAAAAATCTTTTCAGCAATATTAATGACCATCTGTGTGTGATGTGGTGAATTAGAAGAGAAAAAAAATCTGACAAGTGATATTAACAGCCATCCCACCAGTGGTTACAGCCGCCTGACGTGGTAATCAAGGGGAAAAAGAATGTCGAGTTTTCATGATGATGGCTACATTCAAAGTTAATGCAGTCCAACCTGGCATGTTTGGGACTGTCAAATGAATGCATGAAATACCACAAACAAATATGGAAATAAAAGGTAAGTGATATGAGTGTTTACTCCTTCATTCTAAAAATGCTCACACAAGAGTGAAAAATGCGTTCTTTGCATCTTATTACATTGTTTTGATGTCTCCTTGCAACAATAACCGCAGCCATGTGTGTGCAATTTTGCATACAAAGCACTTGCACCTCCCTTTGAGACATGTTTAATATAGATGCAGTTTCTATGCACAAAATTGCTTTTGGGTTTGATAAATCACTTTACATGTGCTAAATTCACATATTTAAATTTTCTCCTCCCAGCACACGCTCAATTTTGTGTAGACACTGATACTGCACATTCCTTACGGCAAACATACTAACTTCATGCAGACGCGCTCCTTTGCACCTTTGAAAGACGCAACCCGTAGTGCGCAGTTAGTAAATCAGTTAGTAAATTTTTTTGCGTGTGCAGTGAGTTTGTGCACAGTTTTATATGTGCAAGCCTTTAGTAGATCCGACCCTATGTGTTACTAATATTTGTTAGCAATGACACTCTTGGATAACTGCAGTTGCTTTAACTTACACTAGACATTTACATAAGTCATTGGGACCTTTGTAATGGCAGATGTACAGTGTGTTTATCAAGAGTAAAAGATAAAACATAGAACATTACATTCCTAGAAAAAGGACCATACACAATATCAACAGATTTTATTGTCTATAAGTTTCAGGAGCAAACACATTAAGATAAAGGAACAAATAAAGCTCCATGGAGTGTTTCCGATTACACAAAAATCTGTCGGAAGATGGACAAGGAAGTACAGAAATATATCCCTTTATCATTAATAAACTCTAGTTTTCCTTTAATGAAATGATAGGCTGTGAAATTTTGCATTATTATCTTTATAAAGTATTTATCACTGTTAGTTGACACCTTAATAATAAATATTACATTTAACAGATTCAGACACAAGCATGAAAAAATGATGCATATACTACCTTCATTAACATGAGCATCCTAAGTTAAGAGTAATTAATGTTTATTATCCTTTAGTTGTTTATATCTGCACTAACTAATGCTATTTAATGTTGTCTTATTGTTAAATGTTTAAAAAAGTTTGTAGGTCTTGATATAATGACTGCACAGTAGTAAACAGAAATGAAGAGCAGGTAACAAGTCTACAAAACTTGTTTGACTGCTTCCTGACATTTGACATTTACAGTTTATTATTATGATTACATTTTTGCAAAACGCAAGCCAAGTAGGAATTTATCTGGAAGGGCGTTTTGGTAAAGGTGATTAAAAAAATTAAGACTAAGGTGGCAATTACATCACACAATCCCCAACCACGGCACACTGACAGCTGTTTATCAGTTTTTATGAAGCGATAGCACTTGTTTTTACAGCTCACACTGATAAGTTGGGGATATAATGAGCTGGTTGTCATTACATCATAGGTGTGTTTACCACTGATGGAGTTTTTTTTTTTTTAACCTACTTGGTGTGCGTTCTTGATGAGCCTCCTGGCCTGCTCCTTGATGCTTGGCATGTCTGGATCTGAAGGGTTGACCAGAGTAGTAACCTCTGTGGGCCCAATGAAGCTGTGCTGTGGTAGAGGCCAGCCCAGGTCCAGGCCCGGGGCAGCCAGGTCCGACTGCATTGGCCAGTAGGTGTCAGAGGAGCCTTCAAGTTCTTGGCCTCCATCTTGGTAAGTTAGCTCAGGGACACTAGAGGCATGACTGGGTCCCTGGACCATGGACTTAATATGTTCAATTTCTGTCTGTGCTAGGAAACTGACAACATCTGCAGTCTGGAGGAACTCGAAATAACCCTGGAACGACAAAGAGTGATATGGGAATGCTTTAAGAAAGGGAACATGAGCTTGGTTCTGGTGTTACACAGAGAGCTGCGCTGTTACCTGGATGTCATTTTCTATCAAAGCATCGATAGCTAGACGGTACTCTTCACGGTAGTGAGGGGGTAAGTAGTTTGGATCGAGAGGATTTTCACCAATTGATGAACTCTGAGACCGGTGCGCCATGGTTGAAGGGAGGGGTGGGGTCAAAGGTCAGGGTGAAGGGGTAAGAAAAGGTAGGGGAGGAGGAATCTGAACCTGTGTAGCAAAGTCAGAAAACAAAAGACAAGGTCAGTACTTGGAGTTACATATACTTTATTCCTGTTTTAGAATAAAAATGTAATACAGTAATGGGACTGGGTACTTAACTTCCATATTTTTAGGAAACCAACCAAACTTTGATTAAAAAATATCTTGACATTCGATAGTACATTTCAGTACATGAGGAGTAAATCTCATCAGCAACAATGCATTCAGTATTTGTGTTTTGTAATTTTCTTTTTATTAATTTGCAAGAGCTAAAATGCTACATCTTTTATCTGTGGAAGAGTTTGATTGGTTTATATTTACAGAATTGATCTTTTTCACACTTGTTGGAAATATGTAATCGTTGTGGAAAAGGACTTCCTACCAAGCATCAACACAGTGAGACAAAATGGATACGAGAGTTACACGACCTGCCTGACCAATTTGCCAAATATTACATTTGCTGATGTGGCAGGGTTCATTGAAAAAAAAACCTCTGTAACCAAAAAGAACAAAATCAATAAGGGGTATAAATTTTTCCATGAGGAATTTGTCCATAAATATCAAGTTAAGTAGAGAGCGATCAGGCGGGTACTGACCTGCTGGCTAGAATTACAAGTCATTAGCATGTTTATTTAGACACAATTTATGTATAATGTACAGTTGACCTTACGAAAGCATCAAAGTTTGCTTTGAATGAAGCATTATGGCATCAGTTTGTTCTGTTTAGGTGATTAACAGACGTGAAATGTCTGCTGCAGACATACGTCCTGTAAAAGTTTGCAATTATAACCATGTCAGTTATAGGGATTTTGAAACAATGTTTGGTTTTTAATTTTATTCAAATGCTTTTTTTTTTTTTTTTTTTAAGGTAAGTTGAAGTTCCATTGGGCTGCTCTCATGTAACTCACTAAAGCTTTGCCACAGCAGCTACCAAGGACTTGGCACTGATGGATGTTACGAACTTTTAATTCCTTCTTATGTTCCACATCTATTTTTACAGAGAATTTTACATTCTGAATATAATGTGCATGTTATCATTTTACTTTTGCTTACATCTGTACCGTGTTGTGTCATATGGTAAATGGACTGCACTTACATAGCGCTTTTCCATCTTCATGGTGCTCAAAGCGCTTTACAAATCCTCACATTCACACACACACTCATACACCAGTAGACGGCTGCTGCCATGCCAGGTGCTGCCAGACCTACTGGGAGCAGTTCTATTCAATATCTATATGTTGTTTTGTTTTCACGGTGGGTTTGGAGGACAAGCCTCAAATAAACCCATTACAAGAAAGCCCTGTGTGTCTGCCTGTGCTTGGAGAGAATTACATGTACTACGCTTTTAATCACAAATTTTGGTCCCTGAATCAGTCAGATCGCCTGAATCCATTTCTGCCTAACCTCACTGTCCACAGGAAAAGAATGGAAAGACTGATACAGCTGCTTTTGGGCAACAAGAGCAACCTGGAATGTGAAAAAACTCATGTTCTTCACTTGCATAATAGTTGCCCTTGATAGGTGAGGTAGTAGAATTCCGCAACAATTGCATATTTCCAGTCAAGAATACAGGAGATGTGAAAAAGGTTTATAGCATCCACAGTCATAAGACAAAAGCTTCACTACTTCAACCAAAAGGCTGACCTTTAACCTTTAAAGCACTTGTTGAGTCAAATCAAGTGCTGTAATTTTGAGTGAGTACTACAGATGCACTGATTGAAAAGTTCTTGGCTGATACCGATGTTATTCCTTTGTTGCGTGATCTTGTTTTCGTTATTTATCGCCCTACAAAGACATCTTCAATATAAATACAAAAATAGTCTTTCAGTCCAGTCTTTGATAAAATTATCTCTGAATGAACACAGATGCAAACATACAAAAACTATGAAATGTTCATTTAACACCAGCAAATATTGGCTGATACCAATGAGTACAATTTCAAGTGTACATCTAATGAGTACATTTTCTCTTCAAAATACACAAAAAATACCTTCTGTTTATACTCCTGTAGATGTCAAAAGTTCCAATGAATGGATTCTGTGCAAATAATTTATTATAATGGTGTATTCTTATTTGATGTTTTTGTTTTTATTGGGATTCTCATCCTTCTTCTTCTTATACTGAGTGTTAAAACACACGTGGAAGTTATATTTAATCTGACTTTATTCATCGTACACACCCTGCTTAAATGCCTGTTTGATGGTAACTTTATAGTTGTATTCAGCACTTGAATATAAGCCCTGTGATAGCCCCAATGATTAACAGAAACCCAATCTGGCTTGTGAGAAATCTTTACGTAAAGGTACAAAGACAAATGAAGAGGATCTGGTAAATAACAATGAAAGAAAGAAGAAAGCCAAGGGAAAGAAAAGGGAGAGGTGTGAAAGGCATGAAGAGGCGTATCGACAGGTTCTCTCATATCTAGGCTCAGTAAACTTGTCATGCCGGTGCGTCATAGATCAAGTTGCTGCCCAGACCTGATCCTGAAATACACAGCGTCAAGCACCACAAACAAACTGATTCAGGAGGGAATGAAGAGGGCTATTAGCTGGGCCATGACATGACTTCATTCTGGTAGTGAAAGGGACATTGCATGAAAAACCCTGGATTGGATCCATTAATGTACACCTTTACCAAGATGTTCTGTGGTATCCATGTAACTATGCATATGTTCTTTTCTTTTTTTTTTTGTTTTACATGCAGCACAAATCTAACTTCCAACGCATGAAAAATGTGAACACAGCAGAATTATGTTAACATTTACAGATGTATTTCAAAGAATTACCTTGGTTTTCTTTCCCTTCAGTATCAGTTTTTAGTTAGAAGAATGCCTTTAATGTACTATAGTGAAGCTAAAAATGGTCAGATTAAAGTAGGACATAAGCTAGAATTGACAAAACCACTGTTCATTAAAGGTCCTATGATGCGCACCGATAGTTTATTCTTTTTCACCAACCTTACCCAAACTTCGGGTCAGGATCCAGCATAGGTCACAGTGTGTGCTAATAGTGTGCTATTTGTGAATTTGGGTTTTTTTATTTGAAATAGACGAAGAGTAACTGGTGTAAAAGACCAAACCAAAAAAAAATGTGTAAAAGCATAACAGGACAAAAACAAGTGAAACAATATAAAAGACCCAAATAGACAAAAAATAATATAGTCATGTAACAAAAAAACAACGTAATAAGATGCCAGTTACGTCAGAGGAAGTAACAAAGTAAATCATGTAACAAGATGAAAAAGAGTCAAGAGTAATTGATGAATTTTGTACATTAAGGCTTTTGCTTTTAATTTTCATTAACTTTGATAATCTTGTCACTCAAAAGACAAAACCAAAAGACATAGACAACTATAACTACAGAAGGAAAATAAAACCAGACAAGCATAAACAACAACAAATCAAGGAGGGTGATGACAACAGTCAGGGAAACAGTTAACATGTTAAATTATGGATTAATCTGTGGACTTTCCACATTAACAGATAAGTCATTTCTTTCACACATTCTTTCATTGGAGTTGAGGAGACAGTTCTCAATTTAACATGATGCCTGCATTTTCTGTTTAGTTGCAGTTCTCCAGTTAAAAAATCCCATACATGTACTCACTTTATTTTCAAGCATTAATTCTTTGTAATTATTCTAATTCAGGGTGAAAATTGTATGAGGTATGACCATCTAGATACGATCATAGTTTGGAGACAGTCTTTGAAATGACTCTAAGTCAATTCACTTTTGTGTTACTTTGCAGCATGACTGAATTTAGATCAGTTTAATGCAATTTAGAAGAAAGTAAAGACATGAGTAAAAGTATAAGATCATAAGCTGCAAAATAAAAACACTAATTTAAAGGCATTTTATATCAGATTCTAAGGAAACTTTTAGAATCACTTGATCCTCTGGAGAGAAAAGGGAAATTAAACATCACTGTCGCGCCACATGACATTAATTCTTTAGGCCACAGACACATAAAAATCACTCTGTTGACCTTTTTATTGTGAGCTTGTGTGTACATAACATTCTTAATACCCAAATAGATGTTCTTACTTTTTGTATTCTAAAACAGATCCGCTGAAAACCCCTCTGTGTCACTGACCTATTTTCTGTTTACTGTTTACAGGACTGTTGTCGTGTTGGATGTCTAAAGGTACAGAGTAAAGAGGGGGTGGGAAAATATCCCAGATTGAATTCCACACAATAGTCCAGTTTTGTGTTTTGCACTATCATGTGATCTGAGCAGGACACCAGCTCATTTCTATTTAATGTGAGAGCTGCGCCAATTATGGGCCATCAGATGATGGAGAAGTGAGTAAATCAGACTGTACAGGTCGACAGATGAAGGCGCCTAAAAACCTCTGCACACACTGCATAATGTAGTCACAGGAAGTGTTTTTCTGTGGATACGTTACCATGGAACCAAGGAACTATGCTTGATTGACAGTCTGAGTATGGATGAGGGTGTGTGTTTAACCTGGGGTCTGAGTGGGTGGATGAGTAGGTGTTTGTAAGGTTCTGCTTGTTTCTGAGGAATATGTCACAGCTTTTCTGTAAACTTCCATGCACATGGACAGTACAGATCAGTGCAGATAGTAAAGGGAGAAGCCGCTTTACTCAGTGGTGTGGTGACTCACCAAGAAGTCCTGCCAGGCCTAGCCCGAGGTTAACTTGCAACACGCTGTTGTGTGGTGATTCATCAGCCATCAAAATGGCTGACATCCTGCTTCCTGCCTTATTTCTAGCCATAGTCACTGAGTCTTGTGGTGAGCTGTTTCCAGGTCTAAGTCCCACAGTGGACACGGACACATGATAGGACCACATGTCTCCAAGTTTCAAGGATCAGAGATGGAGTTGTATTTGAACTCAAGTGCATAGATTTGAGTTCTACTTTCTGCAGCTTTGTTGTCTGTCAGCTCTGACTGACAACATTTCAGAGGAAAAAAGTTTTACTTCATCTTTTGTCTGGCAGCTTTCAGTTTTTAATGCCTTTCCTGTCCAGTGATAACCATATATAAGTGAGTTTATTCTCAATGTGATCAACTGAAAGTTACTGTTCCTTTATGTGCTGAACCTATTTCTGAAACCTTGATCCCACTTTATCCCTGTTTTGAGATATATATATATATATAGCAGTAAGAAGAGACTAAATGAAAAAGTCTGGAATTCATTGACTTTATGTAAAGTTGGCTAAAAGGTGCAAAAATAAATCAGGCTGCTATGTTCTTAGGTCATAGTTAAAAATAAGACATGATATTTGTAATAGTAGATGCTTTTCTCTTCTAAATAAGTAGGTAAGACCTAAAACACACTCTGCTCTTTGAAAGGTCCATTATAGATAAATCACTCATTCATTAATGTCAGATATTACAGATAAATATATTTGCAGTTTTGGTATAGATACTCATTTTGACAGGATTCTTGGAATGGGTAAAATATGAACTATAGAATAATGAGCTCAACCTCAAACTTGTACAGCAATAAAATGTAGTGATAGCCAATTAGTCTGATTAAATGGCACCAACAGGATGTTTTATCAATCGGTATCAGCAGTGCTTGGCTCTGATAACAGCTGATAGCTAACGTTAGGCTTTGAAATGGCAAACCTGACTATAATAGCTCAAAAGCTAAAAATCACACTTGGAATACATTTTTTATTTAACTTGATATTTAAGTCCAGATTCTGTGATGAATTACTATGAGACGTATGTTCAGTGATCAAAATGTACATACTAATCAGTGGAGTAAATGTACACACTTTTATCAGTATCTCTTAGATGTTCATTTCAACATTAATCCAACAGCTAATTTCTTATTTCACAGATTGATATTGACCAGAGTAATGAGCCGCAACTAACAACAATTTTCATAATCAATTAATCTGTAGATTATTTTAATAACTAATCAACTCATTGGATAAACACAAAAGACTCAATTCTCAAAGACTGAGATATTGACAACATAGGCTGCAGACAAGTCACTAATGATTACACCCCATAATGGCCTCGGGTTTAGTTACCGAGCACTAGTCGCCTACCTGGACTTGTTATGGCTTGACACTAGCAACCTATAGTCTTCAACCAGCTTCAGTAGGTAACGTTAGTCTGGTGACTTGATAAACGGAAATGGATGAAAACATAATTATGACGAAAGTGTCTAACTAGGTAGCAGGCTAAAATAATTTCGACATGTAGGCTATCTTAAGCTAGGTTTCAGTTCCCCGTGGCCACACCAGCCCCCTGTTTGTTCCACCACTGCCTTATGTGGAACAAGAACTTTGATCTATTTTCATTAGGTTTTTTTATTTTATTTTAATGAAATGTAAGAGCCTGGGGTGAGATCTGTATGCAAGTGAATTGTGCTGAGGCAGCAGTGGAATGCATACCTGAGGAGTTCTGATAACTGTCATAAACTGAGCGCATGAACGCTTGCTGGGGCTCGTCAAACCAAATAAAGCTCAGGAAACCTCAGAAAACTCCTAAAAGCTGAATGCCAGCACAAGCATGTATAATTTTACAAAAGAAGAAAACAAAAGAGCAACTGATGTCTTTTGTCTCTGGACACAAGAAACCAGCAACCTTATTGAGCAACAATGTCAAGCATTTGCAAGTTGACCCTGAGGCGAATATGAGCCAAATGGATGAATCAAGCCTCATTGTAGAACTTCACAGAGCACTTGGGGGGGGGGTTCTTATTCATCCTTCTGACCTCTGGGTCACCACAAAATGAAGCAACAGAAGAAGATGAACACAACAGAAGAACATGACAGCTTATCTGCACCTCACCTGCCTGACTGCTATTCAAACAAATATTACTGCTTTGTTTGTTGTTATAGCAACTACAGTAAGCAATGACGTGACACATGATGATGAGGATAGTGATGATAAGGATCTGTCTTTTTAAAAGCTTTCTGTCACAAACATCTTTCCTAAACGTATGTTAAACAAAGCCAGTTTTGAACATCAGACTGCCACTGGGGTAAACCACCAACGGCAGCTCCCCTTGGCTAATAAACTGAAAATACTGGATGGGCCCAATGTTTGCTCACTAAGCGTGTGAATGGTTCATTCCCAGCATTCCTGCCTGAATGCTAACAAGGGAACAGAGGGAGAAAAGGTGAGAGAGGGAAGAGCTCTATCTGTTTCAACATGTGAAATGAACAGATAAACACAGCATACTACACTGATTTTTTTTTTTTATTTATAAGTAGTAATACAAGTGTCAGACACCCTGAACGCATGTCCTCACTTAGGAAAATGACTGAAGTATTAGCATCAAAATATGCATAAAGACCAAGTTGCACTAAATTGCAATAAAGCGACTACAGTGTGACACAAAGGGATTTAAATCTTAAACTTTTATAATGATCGACGCATTATAGTACGTTTCACTTCTTGTCTCCTTAGTGAGTGTGGTCAGAAGAGTGATGAGCATTGTGAGGGTGAATGAAATTAGGTTAATAAGATCTAAGTAAATAATAATGGACTAATATCATTTTTTGTCAGTAAACAACATTACTTTATTATCAGTTTGTTTTCTGTCAGATAAAATTCATGTTATAAGTTCTCCTGGGGCTTTAGTTTTTGAGACAGACAGACCTCAAATTCCATTTTCTCCTGATCTATGGATCTTAATAATGTCATTTTAATGTCAAAATGTTTAGAGAAGGTGTGACTTGTGACAAATGTGAATGAATGGAACACAGTCTGTCACAAGTCTCCGAACAGATCACAACAGGTCAGTCTCCACAGAGCCGTGCTGTTCTTAATCATCTGTCGACTTTCCTTTATAACTCAACCATAAGAATAGCAAGAACTCTTTTATTCATTTCTAGTGTCTTCCAGTAGGAAGACATCGTTGATGTGACTCATGACTGTATATGGCTCACTCAGTATCATTATCTTATATGGTTTTTATGAGATTACAGTTTCTGTTTTTCCCTGGAGTGACTGATGCCATCACTAGAGAGGAGACAGGCTCTTGCAAATATTTAAAATCTTTTTATTAAAACTAATGTTACTCAGAGACCATTTACTCCATGTTTACCATAAATAAAGCTGCATTTATCCTCTTTTACTCAGTGTTACTCCCAAAGTCCAGTGACTTACTGAATCTGAAGTATGAACCTCAAATTCACGGAAGTTCCATCCAAGTGCTCAATTAAACCAAAACAACGATTTCAGTTGAAGTCCAGAACAACTCACATTTTATATAACATCTTTCTCACAACTTGTATTGGGAAAATAAGAAAAAAACAAATCATTAGCATATTCAGATGAGAATCCCGACCCTCATGGACCCTCAAGATTTTGGTAATGAGGTAGTGCCTCCAACTGAGAGACCTCTGTTTGAGGGCTACTCTCAGCCAAATAGGCAGCGAAAATAAAGGTCTTATAATCCCCTCAATTTTCGTGATACATTTTATATTCATTTGCAGATTCTGTGATGAATTGAGATTTATGTCAAATGATCCTTTGTGATCGTGGGTGGTCATTTATTACTGTCACTTTGATGTTAATTACAATAGGTATCCAATTACTACTTTCTTTTTTTAACAGTTGATATCAGTCAATTTATCAGCTTATTCAAGCTCTAGAGTCTAGACTATCATCATAAAGGCAAATAACCAAAGGAGGTGTTTCTCTTCAAATGTGGAAAAACTCACATTTTCCATCACTGTTTTTCACATAATTTCTACTCCACATACATAAAATTTACACAGTATTAGCATTTTCAGATGAATCGCTTCCTCAGTGAAAAGATTTAGGTGATATAAGGAGTTTTTCACTGTGTTTGAGAGATACTCGGAGGCAAATTTCAGTTACTGTCAGACTTCTTATGATTTCAACTTTTATGTTGCGATTTGTTTAACAGAATGAAACTAAGAATCTATAGCTACTTTTACACAGAGACCCCAGAAAAAGGTGAGATGGTGATCCCACCTTTTTGCCACCACTGACCGATTTACAAAGCCAAGTCAAAGGAGTAACAGGTGAGACAGGCTGGACTTTTACACAGCGCACCTGCGTTCTGGAATCAAGGGGGGGGGTGCAGCGCAGCCTATAGGGTACTTGCATATCGGAAATACCCAGAGCATAGCGGTGTTGCTAACCTCTCCAGAGTCGGGCTGTCTTTCACCATTCCATAAATGTTATCATGGATAGAGCCCTCTGCCCGAAATGACAACAGCTTACAGATCTCAGCGTCTCCTCAGTTGGACATCTTTCTGGTTGCATTGATATCTTTGTTTGCTGTACACGGCCCCCTATCATTTTTAAGCCCCCCAGGCACAGGGGTCACACATGTAATACGTCATCAAAACATTACACCATATAAAAGGAACAAGAGGTGGCCCTTTTACATAGTGTTCCAGAATCATGATTCCACCTTTATCACGGCTCTGTTACTACTTGACAGATGTGGGACCAAATGATCCCACCATTTTGTTTACACAGACATCGTCTCAGAATAAAGGTGAAATATTCCTGGAACAGAAATGCTGTGTAAAAAGGGCTATTGAGAAGACTCTTTATTAGATCCTGTTAACTGCAACTTAATCTGTACTAATTCTTCAAACATCTTAGTTCTTTTTTATTTTCTATTGGTAAAATAAATTCATGTACTATGTCAACTTAAGTACCACAAAATTGTACTTCAGTGCAGTACTTTAGTAAAAGTCTTTCCCACTATCCTCAGACACAAAGGTACAAAGCTCAAGTCAGACTTTCTTCAGTCTTGAACTCTCTCTCTCAGACACGTGGACGTGAACACACCTCACTAAACAAACACTCTGATTGATCCAACAAACCTCTTTGCTCAATTCGTTTTTGTGTGATTATTTGGCGTCAATAGAATAAGAATATAAATACCAGAAAACAGGTTTGAAGGGACGAGCCAGTATTGTCTTACTGATGCTCTTTTCAGTCCTACTTTGTCAGATTAATAACACTCACAAAATGCAGATAAGAGCAAACACAGAGCACCACTTGTCTCTGTGTATGTCATCACACCTCAGCACAACCGTTGAATGCCACACAAAAGACCTAATCTCAAGGTCAGGTGAATGTATACTGTATGCGAGAACACCCGGCCACATGTAGCTTGCCTTTTTTTTTTTTTATAAGGGATCTCAGAGCTAGAAAAACAGGTCCTCGTCATCTGTTCCAAGAGCCTAAATGTCTGCGGCGTGTTTGAGTGGAAAACCCAACACCAAAAATAAAAGAAAGTTTGTACTGTGCTTTCTGTTAATCTCCTAAAATGTTATCATCACGCATACTTCACTAATAAACAAACAATGACCACCTTTTACTACATTTGGTGCAAGCAATGTAATGAATGAGATACAGGGTTTGCCATATGGTCAATGTGACAAGAGGAAATCTATAATAGGAAACACACATGTAGAGATGTACCACAAAAAGCTGGCACAACAAACTTTTTCTCCTCTCAAATTATAACCACATGTTGGAATATATTCCTACCCGGTGACTCACGCTGAATGGAAGGAAAGTCTAAAGGTAGAGTTGGTGTAAAAAAAAACCACTTAAGTCAAAACTACATGCAACTTTAATGTATAGTCCTATAGGGCAAAGTCTATAGATATAGGCATCCACCTTGCTCAATACTCAAAGAGAGGGAAGAGACTGTGCATTATCTCACCTGTGATCTTCAAATTACAGGCCTCCACAGTTAGCATAATAACAAAGTCCTGCAATGCAATGCATACCAGTGTGCAGCCACGGCATTAGGCTTGTAAAAGTGTTCTTTTTCAAGAGTTATAGACCCAAGAATGAAGTTGAACACAGTCTATTTTCTGCAGCCATGTTGTTTTTTCTCTCTGTTTTAAGGACTGGAAAGAGGGCAGCAAGCAGTATTTACCAGTGCCAGCCAACATGGAGCCCTGCTCTGTGTTCTTAGACTACAATAACAATACTGTTCAGGTTTTAGTGCTCAATAACAGCTACCTGGATGACTTAATCCTCTGTAAACGTCAAGCAGCAAGGGAGGAAAGTCACTAGAATGTCACTTTTTTAATTCCTCATAGAAGAGAAAGAGAAGAGAAGAGAAGAGAAGAGAAGAGAAGAGAAGAGAAGAGAAGAGAAGAGAAGAGAAGAGAAGAGAAGA
>JAPTYQ010000003.1:5456203-5467464 GCA_029814465.1 Ostorhinchus cyanosoma
TGGATGGATGGATGGATGGATGGATGGATGGATGGATGGATGGATGGATGGATGGATGGATGGATGGATGGAAAAAAGTAAATGAATAAATGGCGTTGTGTGTCATGCCAATTCTTATGGCATTTGGTGTGCTATACCTACACATTTTGACCTTCCGCGTGTTATTCAACCCCATTTGATCACGTGTCAATATACACCAAGATCTCTGGTTCACATAACCCTAACCTCTAACCCTCAGTGCATAGTATTTGACACATTGATTCAGGTTGGACAGGGGGCTAATAACAGCATGAACATACACGTGGAAAGCTTATAATGTGTACAGATAACACAACAATTAAAAGGGGCGTGTATATTTACACGAGTCATGATATCATGTTGGAGTATTGGTGTGCATGTAAACAGGCTCATTGACAGGGAGGCTGGTTTTTCAGGTCCCACAAGAATTTCTTACTTGTGATCATCAGACACCATGGGGAAGACATTACGGAGGTGCACCACCAAAGAAAAAAAAGCATACAATTCAAGAAGCAAGAAGGGAAATTCACAGAAATCTGGAGCAGGTAACACAAAACATGTGAACAAGACACAGAAAGCTTATGGTCATTTCATTGCAACATTTCCTGCACCATCTAAGCTGTGGTTTCCTCTGATGTGTTCATGTTCATAGTATTTTGATAAATAAACCTACATTTTTCACCTTGACTTATCTTCGTCTTGTCTCCCTTTGTGCAGAATGGCTGCCTTCTTTGTGGCAGGACACCTTTGAGAAATTACTCCTCAGAGACAAAGAGCTGGACTATGGAGACCACTGGACTTTTGACTTTAGCTACATCCAGACAAATACTGTCACCAAGGAGGAGAGGAGGAGTGGCTGGAAGGTTTCCTGTCACTGCACCAATGGAAAGTATGTGTCACTTAGTAAGTTCTACATGTAGCTCAAAGATGCATTTGTTAAAGCCATTTAAACAACAATGATAATCACACACTGATTATCTGTATTTACTACTTGGTTAATATTTATTTGCCATATTAAAGGATCAATGTAGATCTTTGGGGGAAAAAGGAAAAAAGAAATTACTTGTCAATTCCAAAAAGGTTGTTTGTTGCTTGCATATATCAGGGCGCAGTAATATTTTTGTTCTCTTCCTCATTCTGTTTCCTGTTTTGAGTAGTGGTTATTTATGGTGGTTCAGCTCTACAAGATATCTATTGTGATCAGTATTTACTTTTACTGTATACTGTATTATATGGGGATAAATTGTGAGGTGGCGAAGCCAAATTATGAAGTAAAAGTTTTTTTTTTTTGCATATATGTTTTTCTGCCTAACTTCTCTTATCACCTGCTACACTGAAACACGCCCACAAGAATTTAGATTAGAGCTCCATTAGACATTGGTCTCACTGTGTTTTCTTTGACCTGACTCCCTACTCACTGCTGCAACCTCATGTCAGATGTTCAGTCATATGATAAAATGTCATTAAGATCAGATATGTAGGTTACGCAAGTTAAATGACATCCTCCCAATGTGGGTTGAGTCCATCTGGAGGCAGCAGAGAGGGCCTCCAGATGGCTCTGGATCAGGAGGAACGATAAGTGGGACAATGCTTCTGGGACACAAGCTAGGGCCTGATCACCCCTGGCTGGGTCACCTGAGGGAGGGCGTATGATGCTGAAAGACCCGAAACGCCCAATGATCTCAGGAACATCACTGAAGATGTGTCCCAGAGCATCCTAGGATGTATCGTACGAACTATTAGGGAATTAGCCTTCATGATACACATAGATAATGATGGGAAGCCAAATAAAAAGCTTTTGGTCTGCTCCTGGAAAACAGACAGCTGATGTAAATCAGGTTCACTGATTCCACATTGGAAATGTTAATGTCAGGGTTTTAACTTTTTTGAACATGTAAAAATATGAATTTTTCAATCTTGCACCAACACCTTTTACTGTGTACTACAATCAGATGATAGTGTTGGCTAAAGTGGTCATATTTACCCTTGGGTGTGAACATTAGAACCAGTGAGTAATAAACATAGGTATCTGAGCCCATCAGCTTTGTTCAGAAAAGTCTTGAGCTTGTGGTTTGTGACCATTTCATGCTTTAGAAACCAACAGTAATCCCCATTATGTTTGGGACGAAGCTCCTTTATATCTAGGTTCCATCTCAGAAATGTCTGGAAGAAATTCTTTATCATGCTTATCACTATCACTCAAACTGGGTGGGAAAATCAAAGTGAAAGTGGAAGAAATATATTTTGACTGACGTTCTGCAACCTCATCTATTCATAGACTTTCAGTATGTCCTCATCTAGTCGATCAGAATTTGGAGCACTACTGTGGGCCAAAAAATGTTGCACAAGTGAATCACAAATTTCTCTTTAAAGTTTTGAAAGCCACATGAATTTTGATCCTTAGAAATTACAGAACTAAAACACTGTAGTTAAATGCTGCTAATGGATTTATGACTTGTGCATTCCTTCTGCTCTGATTCTGATTTCAGATTTGGTGAACATATCTGATATAAGTAAAATCAGGTATTTTCCTCCCAGTAGGACAATTATTATTCAGCGTAATCCCTCCGATTTGTAGTGTCATAACTGTACAGGCTGCTGGTGAAGCTCTTCATCCCTGACTCTTCTCTCATGTCTTCATTCTTCTAGATTTCAGTGTTCATCCTGCAAGCGGAGGTGGCCTTCTGCACGTGTGCAGGTGTTGTTTCGTTACCGGCTCTGGACTGACCAAGGCTGGGGGACAGTGATCATGCGGCCCTTTGGACAGTCCTGCCGTTATTGCAGAAATGATGTGCTTGAGTTTTGTGGTTTTTTGAAGCGAGATGTCAAACAGACCTTGAGTAGGCTGTTTGCCAAAATTAGGAAGAACTGCTATGGAGAGGAAGATGGGGAAGTTTCTTATAGCTTGCCTGTGTGTGCTCCTAAAGCAACAGCTAAACCACATGAGTCGAGCCTGTGTGAGGCCTGTGATACGGGCATCTGCTTGCAGCAGGACCATGCACGGACATTTCGGGCCACAGCTGCTCAAAATGAAAAGAAAGAAAAAATATAGTTTGCAGAATGCTCTGACAAAAACAGAAAAGGGTCAGTATATCTTTGGTAGTTGGATTTTATTTTCAGAAACAAAAGAAAAACTAGTGGTTCATTGATTTTCTTTTTAAAATAGAAGAATGAAAATTGAATTTCATGGAGATTTTTTTTTTCAGTGTCAAAACAAATAAACCAAATTAAAAAAGACATTGATTTTCATTTTCTCTTTCTAATAACAAAAAAGACAGTTACTACCTGAAAGAAATGGAAAAACGGACCAAAAATGCCTGTTTTATTTTTTCAATTTCTGAGACTGGATGTTGTCATTTTCAAGGAAAGAGTGCTAATGCCTAGGTCACAAAGAGAAAAAAAGCCCGGGTCATAAAGATTCTTACGAACGATGGGTTTGTTCGAATTTTCCAGTTCTTATGAAATCTGGACATCGTAGACCTGCGCCCTCCACAACTGTCTACGAACTCCAGATTTCCTACTTTGAAAATTATAACATCTGGTCTCAGAAAATAAAAAAAAATAAAAAAAAAAGCATTTTTGGTTCGTTTTTCCATTTCTCTCTGGTAGTAACTTTCTTTTTCTTTTTTTTTTTAAAAACATATATTTACTGTACATTTTGTTAATTTACAAACAGTCAACAACATAGAACAAGAAGGCACATACAAGAAAACAACACTAATAATAAAAATTTATAAATTTATAAGCTGGGAAGGGAAAAAATAAAAAAGTAAATATACAGAAAGAAACATATACATGTATGTAAAGGTCTAAATGTGTATACTAAGGCAAAATAAAATGAAAAGATAAATGAGTAAAACTTGAGTTCAGCTCGTCATTCCAGCCATCTACTTCAATATCCTTTTTTCCAAGGAAATTACAGAAAACCTTCCAGATTTTCCAAAACTTGTCAAGTTTATTTTTCGTCATGTAGGTTATCTTTTCTAAAACCAAGTAGAAAGACATCCCTGTTAACCATTGTGAAGTAGTACAAGGTTTATCTTTCTTCCATGCACAGGCTGTACATCTTTTAGCTTCCAGAAAACAGATATTGAGTAAGGATTTTTCACTTTTGGAGGTCACAAAATTGTCCGGGTAAATATTTAGTAAACATAACTTTGGTTTAAGAGGTACCTCTTTCCCAATAGTTCCACTGGCCAAGTTCAACACTTTCCCAGAAAGAGAGAACCAGAGGGCATTCCCACATGCAATGAAACAGAGAGCCTTTTTGCTGTTTACATTTAATGCAGGTATCTGGAATATTTGGGTTAAAACGGTGCAGTTTACTTGGGGATATATACTGTCTGCTTATCCATTTGTATTGTACTAATTTAGAGTTTGCATTCACAGTTTGAGTATGAGCTGTTAGACAAGCTCTGGCCCAGTGTTCCTCTGTTATATTATCTTGCAAATCGGACCTCCATGATTGTAAAATGTTTTGTGACGACTCTTTGGATTTACTTACAAACAAATTATAAAGGAAGCACACCTGCCCCTTGGAGTTTGACTGTCTTATCGAAACATCCTCAAGAGAAGATAGTCTGGGAAGTTTCAAACTATTACACTGCCTGGCCAGTACAAAACTCCTCAATTGAAGATATTTAAAGAAGTGATTCGAAGGTAATCCATATGTGGCCTTAAGATCTTCAAAAGACATGAAAGTGTGATTGTCTTTAAAGAGGTCAGCTATTTTAGCTACATCTCGAGAAGCCCAAATTTTAAACCCGCTGTCAGCTCTTCCAGGCTGGAACTCATTATTACCAAAGATAGGAGAAAACTGTGATAGCTTGGAAGTCTCTCCCAAGTATTTCAGAGCACTGTGCCAAATCATTACTGTATTTTTAAGGAAAGGGTTTTTGGTCTGCTTAATTAATTTGTTTTGTGTTAGCTGAATGTATATACAAATTCAAAGGAATATTAATGGAGTGTGATTCTATTGAAACCCATGCTGGGGGATGGTCCTTCACAAAATAAAATATTCCTGCTCTAATTTGGGCTGCCCAGTAATACCATATAAGATTTGGTAGTTGTAGTCCACCTCTATCAAATGGTAGATATAACAGTGTGAGCCTGAGCCTGGGACGCCTGTTATTCCAAAGGAAGAAGGAGAAGAGCTTTTCAAGCAACCAGAAAAAAGAAAGTGGGGGAGCAAGTGGAATCAACTGGAAAAGATAGAAATACTTTGGTAAGATTGACATTTTCAAAACATTGATGCGCCCGATCATAGACATAGGTAATCTTGTCCACCTGTCTATGAGCTCTGTAACTTTATCAGTCAAGGGATTGTAGTTCATTGGGACAATTTTGTCAATGGTAGGAGTGATCCTCACATCCAAATATACAAAACCTGTCAGTGAAACCAGAAAAGGAGTATGAATTGGAGGGTTGAGTCTCTCTTTTTCGTCCATAAATAGTATTACTGATTTGGTGACATTTATTTTGTAACCTGCAAAGACCCCAAAAGTGTTTGTGAGGGAAAGTAGAGCAGGTATAGTTTGTTTTAGGTTAGAACAAAAGAGAATTACGTCATCTGCATATAGCTATACGATGTTCTATATCTCCTATGTTTATACCATTCAAGTTGGTGTTTTTTCGAATCACCATGGCAAGTGGCTCGATAGCAAGGGCAAATAGCAGGGGTGACAGGGGACAACCCTGTCTTGTCCCCCGGTGCAGTTCAAAAGGTGTTGAAAAGAACCCATTTGTTAAAACAATGGCCTGTGGAGCAGCATAAAGAAGTCGAATCCAGCTAAGAAATTTCCCCCCTATACCAAACCTTTGCAGAGTCTCAAATAAAGATGGCCACTCCACCCTGTCAAAGGCCTTCTCGGCGTTCAATGACAGAATGGCAGTGTCCATACAGCCAGATTTATTGAACACTATATTAAGTACTCTACGGATATTGTGAAAGCCCTGCCTTCCCTGCACAAAGCCATTCTGGTCAGAATGAACTAATTCCGGCAAACTCAGTTCAAGTCGCCTAGCCAATACTTTACAAAGAATTTTGAGATCATTATTAAGCAGTGAAATTGGTCTGTAAGATCCACAGAGAGTAGGTGTCTTCCCCGCCTTCAACAATAAAGTAATTACTGCTGTAGTAAGAGAAGGAGGAAGGGATCCACTATCTGGAGACTCACGGTACATCTCAAACAAAGGTGGTGTTAGTTTAGCTCTAAAGGTTTTATATATCTCGATGGGAATCCCCTCCAGACCAGGGTTTTTTCCCCCTTCATTCTACTTATAGCTGCTGACAGTTCTTCGACATCTAAGTCAAGCTCTAGAGCTGCCTGAGAATCTTCCTTTAAGGGGACAAAGTAATAAATCAAGAAATTCCTTTTGTTTTTGAAAAGCTGAGGTTGAATAATCCGAGCGGTATAGGTTTTCGTAAAAGCTTGAAAAAGTCATTAATTTCTTTAAGGTCACTAGTTACTGGGCCTTCATCTGTTTGTATTGTGTTTATTGCTCTGTCAGTTTCCATCTGTTTTATACGCCAAGCTAGGAGCTTGCTAGCTTTCTCACCCTGTTCATAACAGGACTGCTTCAGTTTCAATAATTTTTTAGTTGCCTTATTTGTAGATAAAACATTGTATTTAGCTCTTAGCTCACTAAGTTCCACAAATAAGTGTTGAGAAGGATAAAGGTAATTTGTTTCAGTATCCTTTATCCTTTTTTCCAGTTGTTCGATCTCCAGTCTAAACTGCTTGTGTTTAAAGCTTGTGAAGCTTATTGTCTGGCCACTCAAAAAGGCCTTAAAAGCCTCCCATCGTATCACAGCTGATGTCTGATTTGTATTAATTTCCAAATAGTAATCAATTTGTTTTCCAATAAACTCTATAAATTTTGGATCCCTAAGCCAAAATCCCTGGAGACGCCATCTTGGGGAATAATTCAAAGATTGGGGCATATTCAGGATTAATGAAACCGAAGCGTGATCTGAAATTATAATGCTGTCATACCAGGATCGTGAGACTGTAGAGTAACTTTCTTTTTTTTTTTTTATTAGAAAGAGAGGGAAGATCAATCCACTTTTTAAATTTGGTTTATCTGTTTTGACACTGAAAAAGAAAAATGCATTGAAATTCAATTTTAATTCTTCTATTTTAAAACAAAAATCAATTTACCAATAGTTTTTCTTTTGTTTTCTGAAAAGATAATCTAATTACCAAAGGATTCACTGACCAAAAAGACATGCCCACAGCAATAATAAAATTATCCTGAGTAACACAGAGACTGTAGGAGGTCAAAGATGGACTCTTTCTTCTGACATGGTGTGAGAGCTAAAGCTGGTTTTAAGAGTCTGTCTGAAAACATCTCTAAATATTTGTATCCATTATAACTGAAGAAAATCAGATTTGTGTTCATGTAACCCAATTTTTTTTTTATCAAGCCAAATACATTAATTTATTAATAAATTTTGATGTATGGTCTTTGTTTTATTTTATGTATTTTTTTTTTTAATGTCATATGGGCCCACTGAAACCAAGTTAAGCTCGTGTGGATCTCATGGGGTAAGGCAAGGCAAGGCAAATTTATTTGTATAGCACAATTCATACACAGGGCAATTCACATTGGTTTACAAAAATGGAACAGAGACTAGTTGAAAACACACAATTACAATTAAATCATAATCAATAAAACAATCAATCAATTAAAATAAAGTAAAAGAGAAGAGTGCACATAGAACCCTTTCAGTTGTTCTATGCACAGTTGAACAGGGCTGTTTTCAGCCTGGAGCCTGAGGTTCTCATGGTCCCAGATGGTTCATATGGGACCAACATGTCACAGATGTACTCTGGTGTTAGACCATGGACAGACTTATACACAATCCTCTGCTTTTGTTTTAAAGTCTAGTCCTGAGCACAGGACTAATATGGTCGTACTTCCTGGTTCTAGTTCAGACCTGGGCAGCAGCGTTCTGGATGTTCTGCAGTTGTCTTACAGCTGGTTTAGAGTCCAGTCAGAAGGCCGTTACAGTAGTCTAACCTGCCAGACATAAATGCATGGATAAGTCTGGTTCAGACAGTAAACCTTTGATTCTACCAATGTTTTTGAGGTGGGAAAAGGCTGATGATGTTATTGATTTAATGTGGCTGTTAACGTTTAGGTCTGAGTCCATTATTACCCTGAGATTTGTAACCTGAGTTTTAGCTTTTAAAGTAAGACATTCCAGATGACTGCTGACACTTTCTCTGGGTTTTTGTGGCCAAAGACAATGACTTCAGTCTTGTCTGAGTTTAGTTGGAGAACGCTGTTTTGCATCCACACAGTGATCTGCTGGAGGCAGTGACAGAGTGAGTCCACAGGCCAATGTTCACCTGCTATCAGACAGATGTAAATGTGTTGTCTGCATAGTTGTGGTAGGACACGTCATTACTGCGTATTGACCGGCCCATCGGCAACATGTAAAGATTGAACAAGAGGGGTACCTGGATGGACCCCTGGAGGACCCCACAGGTCACTGTCATTTGATCTGACACACAGTTTCCAATTTGAATAAAATACTTCCTGTCCTCATGGTAGGAGTTGAACCATTTCAGGGCAGGACCAGAGATGCCCCAGTCCTCTAACCTCTATAACAGGTTTTATGGCAATGACCTAATGAACAGTGACAAGAAAAGTGTGATGTACTTAAAGTCAGACATGGTAGTGGTGTAATTATGGTTTGGGGTTGCGTGATGCTAGGACTGGCTCCCATTATGGATTTCACTATAGAGTATACTGTAACATTTTGAAGGAGAAGATTGTTCATCCTTGTGAAAGATTGGCCAAAAAGCTGAATTTCAGTTGAAAATGACCCATTGCTCTCACTCCAAGCAGCATGGTGCCTCATCTGAAGTAAATCCAGCGCTTGTGAAGCCTGACATACAGGTAGAGAAATGTTAGATGTCTGGCTAAAGAAAGAAGACGAACACATCCCAACAAAAACCTGAGCTACTCTGAGTGACTATTGTAAAGGTATGTCATGTAGAACAGGCTCTCAAACTCAAATTGGCCAGGGACCACTGTTAGTCCTACAGTGTCTGAGGGCCGGATCAACTTTTAAAAAGTACCAAAAATTCTGAGATTACAGAACTTTTTTATTTTCCGGTGTTCATGTTTTTGTGATATTTAACCTACACATTAAAAGAGAAGCTGTTTAACATTTTATACATTTTGTTCTTAATTTGTAGTATATTATTTGTTCATGCATGATAAAAAAAAATTCAAGTTCTATATTTATTTTGTATTGAACATTAAACTCCAAGTCCCAATCCTTTGTTTTTGCAAGCAAAAGAACTTTTTATAACAATTGTCTTTAACTGTAAGTGAAAATTTCTCTCTCTCTTTCTCTCTCAACCATCAATATGTAATATAAATACTTAAGTAACTCAAAAATATATGATATACAACATTATGTATGATAGTAGTAAGGTGGGTGGGTTAGGGTTAGCTGGCTGGATGGTTCACAGCAGACTTTCATGTGGTAGAATGGGGTTTGAGTTCTGGCAGGAACATCAACAACAGCTAATCCCTTGAAAACTTCTTTTTTAATGCTGTGCGATCTACCTGCACTACCTTCCCCTCTGGTCTAAATGCATTAGCCATACTGTTAGTGGGAAAAACACTTCTCAGGGACATGCCACATTGTTACAATAGTCATGGAAAAATGAGCATATTAGAATTATAGATAGGTAAAATTTACACTTAAAAATAAATGACAAAACGCATACTGTGAATTTTTATTTTAATTTAAATTAATATTAATACCTTAAAATATGGTTGTTGTTTTGTTTTTTGTTTGTTTTTTGTTTTTTTGATGTTGCATGTGCTGTGCATGTGCATCCTATGAGTGAACTGATTTGCATATACTGCGTTCCCAAAATCATTTCATTAGCCGTCACTGCCTTTAATATTCCCAGATTGCATTTTTTTTCCACTGCTGCAGTTGGTAGTTTTACTTCTCAGTTTCTAAAAAACGAGAGACAAGGAAAGAGAAAAAAAGAAAGTATTTTTCTTGTTTTGCACTTTGAGAGGAGCGAGGGGACAGAAACTATGCATGATGAAGTCCACTGGATGATATGATATTTATGAAACACTGCCCCCTGCTGGACTAATGCTGAAGGGTGTCACTGGTTCAAGTATTGCATCACACTTTTGAGACGTTAGCGGAAATTAAAAGTTGTACACTTTATTCGTATTTATTCTCATTCATTTAAGTAAAATAAACTCAAACGTGCTTCATAGAAAATTAAGCAGCTACAGCTTTTACTGCGCAATAAGAATTGCAACTAAATGAGGATAATAATAATAAAAAAAATAATAAAATAAAATGTAGGATAAAATTCCCTTCTTATATTTATTACATTGGTTAGTATTGTGAAAGTGAGTCAGACTTTGTTAACATGGTTTTCTGACTCGACGAGATGGAAACAGAAAGCATGATGTTAAGTTTCGTTTCCAGAGTCTCAGCTGGAGGCAGATTATAAACAGCCTGTGACAGAATCAGACAGAGATTCTGGACTCACACTCCAACCTGCATCATCCTCCAAAAGGTCTTAAAATCCGTTTAAAGCATCAGCATCATGGAGAGATCGACAGGTAACATTATTTTTGTTATGAACCGCAGTAGGTTTGTTTTGACATGATGCACTGCTGAAGTTTATGGACATTTTACCACAACAATATTTCCTGCGTCATAGATTCTGTGTCTGTTTATACGATGTGTTAATTCTAACTATTACACTTAATACAAGGAAGACAGTTGTGACTGTAAGTCAAAAGGAAACAAGTGGACATTGTTAGATTTTAGCCTAAAATCTTACTTTTCTAAGTATTAATTCGGAGTTTTGTTTTTGTTTTTTGTTTTTTTCATTATTTTTACAAGGTGCTCATACGCAGGCTTAATTTTATTTTTTACAGGCCTTAATTTTTTTGCAACAAAATAAACTATATGAAATTAACCTCATGTGTCATTAAAACATTTGTGTCTCCATTTTTCCTCCCCTTGTGCAGAATGGATTCCTTCTTTGTGGCAGGAGTCTTTTAATGACCTGCTGTATGATGAACTTGAGAATGACCACGGAGACCAGTGGACTCTCAACTTCAACTACAGTCAGACAGACACTCTCACCAAGGAGGAGAGGAGGAGAGGCTGGAAGATTTACTGCCACTGTGCCTATGGAAAGTAAGTGTCACTTCACATGTACTCAAGATGTTTGAATATA
>JAPTYQ010000003.1:5469055-5483036 GCA_029814465.1 Ostorhinchus cyanosoma
ATATTCTCTTTGTGTTAAATATTTTTCATGGTTTTTATCACCACTCGTGTAATTGTGTGCTTCTCTAAAAAAGAATTTTTTTCATACCTAGTTTTTATAATTAGGTTTCAGTTTTCTCCAATATGGGTTACACCCACAAAAGTCCCTGAAATGTTAAAGAGAAGAAAAGGGAGTGACAAATATTGTCAGTTTCATGTACAGTGTTATGCTTCTTTTTGTGTCTGGACCTGACAGAGACATTTGTCTCACTGTGCCCCCGGAAGTGTCTAGAAATACGGAAGTAAAAACTGGAGGTCTGTGTAATGTGATAGTGCCCACCAGAAACTGGACCTGTGTTCAGTCAGGTGTGAAATTATGCAATAAATTTTGGTCCGGACCGAAGCAGTATGTCCATACCAACATATGCAAACAAAGACACTTCATGAAAATGTTCAATTGTAAATTTGGTGCATACTTTGTGGAGAGTCTGCTTTTTTTTTTGATACACCCTGTATATTGATTCAAAAACCTTAATATTCAACAGACTGTCAGCTTAGGCAATAACATTAGATTTCAGATTAAATATAATTTGTTATGTCACATTCCAGTTTAGAAGTTTCTGTTCACATTATAGATGCAGATCTGTATAAAGAATAGGAGCGTACGTGTGTATGTAAGATTATGTGTTTCTAAGCTTTAGGTGCTGCTTAATAATGAACTAAAATCATTTTAAGGTCAAATATAAGTTTGTAGTCGTTGGATTATTTGACTCACCAGTTAGTACGTTTTATTCATTGATTATCTGCTCTCCCCCCTTTTCATTGTTACGATGTCAGATGCTGAGACATGACAAAATATGAACTGTTCAAAAGGTTAATGTCCATTTTTTGCACATTTTTTGGTGAATTAAACATTGTTTTGTTTGTCAAATGTCATGAAAAGGAAATGAAAATTGAAGGTGTGATTAAAGACTTAAATCTTCAGTGACTGTGGCTAGCATTCATTCTTTATCAATGTCACAAAAAACAGGAAAATTAATTTCGTGGGCCTCAACTTTTTTGAACACATTGATTGTGTGATATAAAGCCAGATATACACAGAGGTAAAATAATGTCCTCATAAAGAGTCAAACCTACATTTACTGTATTGAATACTATCAGGGAAATCACTGGAAATCTGAACCTTCTGAGAATTCTAAAAACCTTCAGGTTACAGACTCCCAATAACCCCTCATTCTAGTATCTCTTGGTGAAGCTCTTCATCTCTGACATTCCTCCAATGTCTTTATTCTTCCAGTTTCCAGTGTGCATCCTGCTACAAGACCTGGCCTTCTGCACGTGTGGTGGTGTTGTTTCGTTACCGGCTGCGGAGCAACCAAGAACGGGGGACAGTGATCATGCGGCCCTTTGGACAGTCCTGTCGTCGCTGCAACAATGATGTGTTTGAGCTTTGTGGTTTTTCCAACAAAGAGGTGGAGCATGCCTTGCTCCGACTGCTTTCCAAAATTCGCAAGAATTGCTACGATGAAGAAGATTATGATGAGGATGATGGCTCGTCTGCATGTTCTACCAAAGTGTGGACCAAGCCACATGAGAAGAGCCTGTGTGAGGCCTGCATTATGGGCATCTGCTGTCAGGATGAATAGAAATGTCAACGTTTGAAGGATCGCTTTCTTTTTCTGGAACATAATCAGTTTAATGATCAGGACCAATAATTGATTTGTTACTGATAATATATCCTTTATATCTTTTTTGTATAGAGCTGCATGCATCATATGCAGCTGTGTTCACTGTTACTCAAGGTTCAAAAATATATTTTCATGTCTTTATAGTTCTTCCTTAACAGTAGTCATAAGCATGACTAAAAGATTCACCAATGGATTTTCTGGGTAAAAAAAAATCTCTTCATGTTGACCAATTCAATCTGATTCTTCAACTTCTTGTTGGAAGCATACTTGCGCAGATGTGAGCACACACAACAAATTATAAAGTAATTGTGATATAAAGCCATCATTGGCAAATGCTATAATCAGAACAAAATAAATCAGTGTGTACAGATGTGGGCTCAATTACGTGTAAGAAATTTAGGAAAAAATGTAAAAGGAGAATGTAAAGCTCATTGGGTCCAGTTTATTATTAGCTGTATTATACTGCCCCCTACTGGATTAAACTACTGTTGCATTACAACCCTGTTTAAGTTGAACTGAAGGCAATACTGTAGCTTTATTAAAATCTAAATACTGCAGTTGAAGGAATATGATTAAAGAAATGAAGAATTCTAGGATGACATTGCCTACTATGTTAAGAGACAAGTGTTGCTACTAATTTAAATCAGTTTTGTGTTATAGTACCATTCCTTTTTATTTTCCAGACATAGTCGGTGTCATTCAATAAAAGCTTTTTGCATCTCCTGTTATTTTTTTCGCCTTGGAGAAATTTACAGGTAGCACACAACACCTTTTGTGCAATACATTATAGTGATATTTTATGTAATTTGTACAGAATTTGGTGTGAAACATCCACTTTCTCATAAAGGCATGAAGTGGCCATTTCAGTCATTTTTCCTTTTCCAATTAAGAAGCATGTGTTTTGTTTTGAGACAAACATGAAAGCCCATAGAAGGTTTGTATATTCTTATGGTTGGAGGTTCAACGATAACAATGTACAAATAACTGCTGCTGTAAATAGTTAATGCTGAATTTAGTGACATTGTCAGAATCAAATTACCATCTGAGAGACTTTACAATTTGTCAAGTTTTAAAAGCCTAACGATATTGTTTGTCAATCCTGACTTTAAAAAGTAGAACAGTAGTATGCAAAAGTCACTATTAGATTTGTTGTTGTAAAGGTATGACCAAATTGACGCATTTCTTAGTTTCTGTATCAAAATACACACAATTGTAATATACAAGAAATATTTAGGATTAAAAACAAAAATTACGTGGAAAAAAATATGAATATTATAGAAGTTGCATGATATGTATACACTGACGAGGGATAAAATACAGTATAAGTCTGAAGAAAAACTGGGGGACATTCTGAAGGAAGCTTGATATAATATACTGAAGATGATTTAGGGAAAACTTCCAGAGCGTTGATGTAAGGGCATTTAAGGTGTACAAAACCTAAACTAGGGGTCAGCAACCAGAGCCACTATCCTGCATGTTTTAGATGCAGCCCTCTTCCAACACACCTGATTCAAATGGTCAATCTATTGGGGTTTTTTTTGGAAGAAACAGTGCAAACCTAGTTTCGTTTGGTAGTTTTCCATGACATGCCAAATGACAATAAAGTAACTCTGACTCTGATAAAGCCCTGCAGTGGCCTGACAACAACCGTCAGATGTGCTGGAAGAAGGAAACATTGAAAATATACAGGATAGTGGCTCTCTAGGACCAGGGTTGCAGACCCCTGACCTAAACATAGGTCACCATAAATATTGATATTTGCAGGGATCCAAAACTTAGGTCCCAAATGGGTCAGAGGTACATATGCATAGTATGATGGGTGATGTAATTTTCCTAAATAAAACAGAAGTGTTCTCTGGATGAGTTTATGAAAGTTAACCTTAGCAACGCTTTGTGAAATGTATAGGAGAGGTATCATCTGATGTAACGATACAAAAATTACTTAAACTCTAGCCTCTCAGAGTAAATTCAGATGGAGCACAAGAATGAATGACTGTGATTATGTTTGGTGTATGTAAAAATGACTTATATGTGCTTGTAGCAGAGTTTCTCCTGTTTAATTTGAGGCACAGTATGACCATATTGCTACATAATTAGTGCAGCATTGTATGTCTTTTGCTGTGGTGAGTCTCAGGGTCCCACAACTGGGGGACCTTGGGGTTTAACAGGTTAAAAATAGAGGAAAGATTAACATGAAGACACTTCAATACTTAAAGACATAAGACAGAGAAAAAGAGATTGAGACACCGTGAAAGATATGAAAAGTTAACAGCTCCATAAAATGGGATTGATTTGATAGTCAAAGAGTCAGAAAAAAACAGATAAAATTGCAATTCACTACTTATTTTTAACTTTAGGTTCTGTGGAGGCAATAAAATATCTGAAAACTTTAGTAACTACTGTAATATGACTTTAGCAATCTGGATAAAATTGATGTGTTAAACAGATCTAGTTAAAAATGAATTGTATTTCAGACTCATTTGTTTTGTTGTCATTGCACCTGTAGTTTAACTAGGCCTCGTCTTTGGCATTTATGCCATTGACATCTATTCTTGCAGCACAGTTCATGGATGAAGTGGCTTTTCTATGTAAGAGCTGATCACAGACACCTCTAATATCTTCAGTCCATCCATCCCTGGTCTGTTGCAGATGGTGCATTTGGTGCCACCTCAAATATTTGTCCACAATTGTGTACTCCTCTCTCTACACTGGTCTTTTGAAGCAATGTTTTTGATTGATTTGTGCTTCATTCCTCATCTCAAAAGAAGTTTGTTTGAGGTTGAGTGAACCACTGGTGCAGATTTGAAGACTTCAGGACATGATGTCATCTTCTCCTCAAGGTGCAGATGCAAATGTCCATTTTGTTATCGTTCTCATGTCTACAGTTGATTTCACCATTAATATTGTTAATAAACTTTTAAAATGATAATTGTTGCACATTTTTTATCTCATGTTTCACATTTCGTCATTATTAATATCTCACAGGACAAAACACAAGCTGCTTTTTGTTCTTGTTTATTGATAAAGGCCCAGTTCTAGGTTTTTCTGTCATGGTACTTTCAGTGTTAGGTGCAGACATTACTTATTCTGTGACATTGTGCTTGGTTCAGGAAATGTAAAACAAAACATGACACCAAACTGCAATCCCTTATGAAAAAGTGAACATTTTTATCCATATATCACCTAAAGAATGTCAATAGAAGCACTGTTAAAACAATGCATTTCAGATAGCTCATTGGTTTTGGTATTTTTACCTTTTACTGCAACATGTGAAACAAAATAAATACTCAGACAAATTTGGAGAATTGGTGCAGTACTTTTTTCCCAAAAACATTAACCTTATTTGACAGTTGAAATAGCATTGAAGCCTGCTCTTCTGAATGTCTTGGTCAAACTGTCTCTGTCATGAAGAACAGCTTTTGATACATTAGCTTTCATACATCTTTTCTTCCCTTGGGCAGAATGGCTTCCTGTCCGATGTCTGAACACCTTTGAGGATTTGGTGGCTGATGACACTGAGTCCGAACTTAGAGACAAGATGACTCACCTTCAGCTATAGACAGTCAGGCAGAGTCACCAAAGACAAGAGGAAGAGAGGCTGGAAGGTTTATGAACTCCACACTTTTGGAAAGTGTGCGTATTTAAGATTATGTAAAAATACATAAACCACTGAACTATTAATAAACTTATCACAATGTAAATTTCATTCATTCTTTGTCTCAAAACAGCTACAATTTTATTTTGGGGGCCTTACCTTTTTGGACATGTTAATGGGCTTTATGCACAGCCCCATTACTTCCTGAACTTAAGACAGCTCCTTTATTTCCTGTCTTTCATTATTGGACACACTGAATAATCCAGGTGTGCCTGCTACTTCTTGTTGTGAGTTCTGTGGTCAGACACACCTGGATGAATCAGTGTGGCCAATAATGAAAGCCAGAAAATAAAGGAGCTGCCTTAAGTTCAGTGGAGCTGTGCATGGAGCTCCTTTTGTGACAAAAAGCCAGATACAAGTATATATGGAGGTAAAACATGTGCTCATGTGGTAAAACCAGTGTCCCCATGCTAATTAAGCAGGATCAAGATCAGTGAGGGACCACACGGGAAGGGCTTCTGTGAGGCCCGTATTATGGACATCTGTTCTGAAGCTGTATACATCTGATACAGTAATCCTGGTTTTCCACAAATAATTTAACAAAATGGCACACAAAATGTAATATCAGACATATTTTTTCATGGTGTTAGGAGAATTGTAAAAATATTGTCTCACCTGAGTGGGCATGTCAGGAAAATCACACTTTTGTGTTTTTAATTTAGCAAAACGGTTTATGTCATTTTATGATGTTCTTTCTTCTATCTGTCATATTTGCTGCTCACAAATGTGTCATATCCTATTTACCTTCATACAAAGATGTAACACTTTGAGTGTCCGGCTGAAGATGAGACTTGTGTTATCACAGACAGGATGTGAGTGAAGTGATAGTTGCTGTGCAGTAATAACCTCTCACTTTCAGTTTTGTAGGAACCACTTTGTATCAGAGATGCGCACATTTAGATGAAGGAAGTGAAAGGCCACACACCAGACAACTTAAAGTGAAACATGACACATGGTGTTAAATTATGAAAATGACATGACAGATTGCTTTACAAGAGATCATGTTGCATATCAGAAAGCCTAGGTTCTGTTACATCATGTTTGCATACTAAAAAAAATCCACTTAAATGCACTATGACCTTTTCAATGAGCCTGGATCATGTCAGTTTTGTGCCACTGCAGATGTAACTGAAGAAACAGACTGTCAATCAGAGAGTATTGAAAATTACACAAGCAGGGCGTAATTAAGGTTCATTACTGATTCTTGAGTGCCTTTAAGTTAAAATTTTCATACAATTTCCTAACTTTTTCCTCTCTTTTCCGCTGTCACATGGATGAGCTGTAGCAAACAGTGATTATTACATGTATATTCATGTGCTTTATTGTCATAAATGTAGTGTGACATCGTTTGAACCTTTACAATATACAACCAAAATAAAGCAGATGAGTCAAAATCAGCGATCCCAGACCACCGACCAATCACATTACAGTTCCCCGTGTGACAGAGGATGAGGCGCATGCGTAGTGAGCTTTCCTCTTTGGCAGCAACAACAACATACTGAACCGATCCAGTCCAGTCAGTCTCGCCCCTCCGCTCCGAGCAGCAGCATTATCGTCCTCGCCGGGTCCGGTGGCGGTGAAGATGATCCAGCAGAAAAGCAGCCGGGGATGCGTATGACAGTAACAAAATAATGGCCCTCGATTTACGCAAGTTTCCGAATGTGCGACTAGTAACGAAGTGAAAGAACAGTGTAAGTAAAAACGGAGATTTGACGTGTCCTGCTGTAGGGTAGGTAGCTTCTGTTATTTGCGAGTTTAGGCTAACAGAACGCGCTAACGTTAACGTAAACCTGAATGAGGGGTTTGCTAGCGTCGGAAGGTAGGCTGCTTTGGGTGTTAACGCTTTGCCACGGCGTCCTCACAGCCGTGGGTGAAGCGTTTTGTGGGCTACATTTTGCTCAGGGTATTCCGAATATTCGCTTTCCACTTGGGTCTGTAATTCTCACCGACTGTCAGTGTGTTGAACAAAGGAGCTTTAACCGTGGGGCCGCATGGACAGAAACATGCAGAGAGAAGTCGGCTGGTGTTTGTTTTGTGCTCCATTTCATGCTGACACACTTCTTCAGGGATAACCACACGAGGTCTGACCTGAATATTTAGCTGATACACAGTGACCCAGCTAATTTTGGTAAATGAAGTGGCATTGAAGTAAGTTCGACCGTAGCCTGCCCCATAATGTAGCTGTTGCCGCACTTGGGCTCTCATCTAAGTTTCATGTGTCTCTTAACAAGCTGACCTTGTCCTTCAGTTTATACAGTAGCAACCATCCACCCACACATGGAGATGTTTGATTCACTCATGGCTTTACAGCTGGACTTTGTATGTGTATTTACACTTATAGTGTTTCAGACAGGCATTGAATGAATAGAACACTAGGCACAGAGTGGTTGACTAGAAAAACTTTGATTCTGATTTGTTTTACAGGATTGTTGTTTAATGTGGAAGATCTAATGATGTTCATAACTTGACTTTTTACAAGAAAGCTCATAAAGCTGGTATGCTCACATGTCAGTGTTTTTTATGACATAACAATACACAGCACCTTTTTATTGGGATGCTACTACTGATGCACATAACTTATACATTGGTTTAATAATTGTATTAATGATTAAACTGACTTATAGTTTATCTGGCTACAGTTTATCAACTTAAAAAGGAAATGGCAAATGTCGAAGTATTAAGTATCTTGTATCTTAAGTGTCTTTTTTAGAATTTGAAAGAGTGCAGTGATTATTGGATTATTTTAGGGCTGGACAATATCTTGTGAAAAATCTCTTTCACAAATTGAGATTATTTTTCAGGAGACCAAGAAAAAATCAGTGCTACTTGATGTTTGCCTCTCCATATATGACTTGTGAATGTGTCTTTCTAATCATACATTGAGTAAACTGTCAGAAACTGCACATCCCCATGGTGACTGATCTTGGTGGGTGCCTAATAAGAGTAAAATAAATGTAAAACAGGAAATAAAATCTGCGCATCAGTGTAGCTCTCATGTTAGGGTTGATTTCAGCTGTGACGTTTGGAGCAGTTTGAAACGTTCTCCAGTCATATATGGCATGTAGTTTCAGCAGTAAGGAAGAAAGAGAATTTTTCACTCAGGTTTTGTCTGGAGTTTATACAGCCACAAAACATATGGTTAAAACGGGAAGTTGAAATATCTTTTTTTTGTCTATATCATTCACCTGTGTTTTATTGTTAAAATTTTCATTTCAATATGTTAATTTAGATTTTAGGAAATAGGAGATGTATTTATTTATTTTAAACGAACAGTAATGTATGTATGCATTAATTTCTTATAATTTTTTTGTTTAATCTGTAAAATGTATATGAGTGTCGTATTTAGATGACTGTTTTGTTACAGTTATTAAGTATAGTCCTATTTGTAAAATTAACTTGATTGATTTAATAGTCTGCTTGTTACTTCAGTGGATTGTTTCAGTTGTGTGTAAATGTTTTCCAAGGCAGTCACACACAAAAAGCATAAATGACAGTGTTGCCTAAGTACCTTGTAATACATGTCTTTGTATAAATATGTATACGCTTGGCAACTGCTGATCTTGGTTTTTATCATACAGGATTTTCTGATGAGGTGTGTGTGTTTTGGATACTTGAGTTTATGAGTCATGAAGTCTTGATAATAAAATCATATGTTATTCTGTTCTGTTAAAACCTGTGGAGTATTTCCAGAGCTATTTTTAAGACAGCATACCTATGTGTGTTCTATCATGGATAAAACCTAATTAAAGGATATAAGATGAGTATCAAGTGAACAAGGAGCAAAACTCTTCTTCACCTTCACTCCATTCGACCACTGAATGACATGAAGTCTTCAAGGGTTTTCGTAACAGTTGATAATTGCGCTGTTTCTGCCAAATGCAAACAGCAGGACTTGCTCTCGCTGGAATTCCCTCATGTCCAGACTTCCTGTCCTTATTTAGTATGAGAGACAGAGATACAGACTAGAGGAGATGCACAGAGGAGTGTAGTGAACTGGAAGTAAACCAGTGTGCACAAAACATAGAGCCAAGCAGACAGACTGACCTATTAACTATAGTAACCCCCCTCCTCAACACACACACAGACCCCTCCAGATATTCCCAAACCCTCACATGCACAAGGCCCAGTCTAATGCATGCATCACGGGACCAGCCAGCACTTTACTAAATGTTTGCTACTATTTGTTAGCAGCAGCCTCTGTTCGGCCAGTTCGTCTCCGTCTGTCAGTGTGTGTTTTCCCTGTCTGTGTCCCTGTCTGTCACTGCATAGAAATGTGAGGCAGAAGAGGGGAGGCAGGCAGCCACGTTATTCAAATGTTCCAGAGCTCGGCCAGCCAGCGGCCAACTGTAGCAAAGCTAAAAGAGACTCTTTGTGAAGGCCAGACAGATGGCCATAGAATGAAGACTGTAATGATACCCTCAACAGCCCAATACACACAGATGCATGCCCTGACATACAGACTCCACTCATTATAGGATGTAATTGTGTGTGTGTCTATGCGTGCTAAAGACAGCGAAAGAGGGAGAAGTGGGGAAGACAAAGGAAATGAAGCAGAACACATTGATAAAGATGGTGATTATGTATGATGTGTGTGGAGAGAGAAGTGTTGGGTGTTTATTTCCAATATCTGTTCCTTTGGCTCAGACGTTTCATTTTGCTGTTTGTTCTTGAATCTTAGATAATGCTTAAAATGAACTTGGAAATAAAGTGGCTTTAAACTGAAAATTGGGAAGGGTAAAAGAACTTAGAACTGAAGTTAAGAGTTTTCTAAGCTGTTGTTGGCTGGAATGGGGAAACTCTTAACCATAGCTGTGATTCTTGTGATTCTTTGAGCCGGGCAGAAAAAGTAAAACTGGTTTGGGCTCACTTTATTAGCAATGCATGGTTTAACCCATGCTCATACACTTAGATCATTTGCAGGCAAACATACCGTATGGAATTTGTTTTTCTGGATATGGATGAAAAATAGAAGAGGGAAAAAAATATTAGGAATGTTTCAAGGTGTTTGGAGATGGTAAATTGCTTATGTCTGTATCAGATTGAGCAGCAAAAAGAATGATGTATGATTGAGTGTACATTCCTACACAGAGCTGCCTCCACACCTGGGATGATGTCCAGGGCTTGGTGTTAATTGATCTTATTTGACAACATAAAAACATACATATTCAGAATGTAAAATGGTCTAAAAGTTGGATTTCAAAATCATCAGGTTGCGTAATAAATCTCTAGCTGTATTTGCACTCAGATAACAAATATGGTCTGAAGAATCTTACGGGAAATGTTTTGAAATGAAAAATGTGTAAGAACCCTGATCATGTAAACAGTCTCAAGTATGCAAATTCTCCCCAAACGCCAGTTCACTCCATAGCCTGATGTGGAGGTATTGACCATGCCTTTCATCAACTGACTACCCAATCGATGTCTGGGATATCATTAACCTTCCTCTCTCGCCGGCCCTCTTTATAATTATCTCCGTCTTCGGAGCTTGTTTCTTCAGGCTTGTTTTTTTTTCTCCATTTCCTGTAAGATAATGTACTGCTGCAGCACATGATCAATGGTTGGACTGATTGATCAAATGTTTGTCTGTGCTCTTTTGTCTGCCTCTTTTTTTAAGGTCTTATTTTTCTTTCTTTTTTCTTAAGTTCTTTTCCAACTTAGTCATTATTATTCTTCTTCTTATGTTCTGGCATTAACAAATCTCATTCTCTCTCCCTCTTATTTACAGGGCAAGAAAACACAGTGAACCATGTTGCCATGTTGCCCTAAGTTGTGACCTGTGTTGACAGGGGAGGAGGAAGAGGAAGGAGAGGGCCGTGTGGGCAGGCAGGCATCTGCCGTAGCTCGCTTTAGGTGGCCCTTTGTAAGGTTGAAGCCATGGGCAATACAGCTACAAAGTTTCGCAAGGCCCTGGTGAGCGGTGATGAGGCTTTGGCCTGGCAGCTGTATGAGGGTAACCCTCAGTTCAGGGACGGCCTTGATCCGAACGCATCGTACGGAGAGCAGTACCAGCACAACACACCCCTGCACTATGTCTGCCGCCACGCCATGACTCGTCTACTCAGGTAAATTGCTGTGTTTTTTGGCTTAGAGTTGGTTGATAATGTCAGAGATGTTCAGGAGACCCCGGTAAGGCTGTGGCTGTAAAAGCAGTTAAACAGTACAGAGGCTGGCATGTGTGAGCCATATAAATTAAATAACAATTAGCTCTATGTCAGCTTTAATAGATTTCCAAGTGTTACCATTTTCAGAATTACAGCAAGTTGGCTAATCACTTTGACAAATTGGGCGACTTATTGTAGAGACGCCCCAAAGAGGTCAGCTGCATAGAAGGACACATTAGAAAAATATGAATAATGGAAAGTGCTTCAATCTTAAGGAACAATAGACTGGTCACAGTTGGTCTGTAAAAATGCATAATTACTGTGCTCAGATATGAACTTGGACTGGAATGAACAGAGATACGAGCTGTAATGTTGTTCCACACAAACATTTGTAGAATACATCAGCTATTAGGGGTATTTATTTGCTAAAGCAGCCGCATTTATGAAATATGCAGAAAATTAAGCACAACATGCAAAAAACTGATACTGTTTAAGCCATAGGGATACATGCATAGAAATAGAACATGCACTGTGTGACGTTGAAAATCCACGTATTTGCATACACACACACGCATAAATATGGCAGTTTCCCTTACTTAGACTTCACTATGGCAGAGTGTGCAGAAATATTAATGGATGCTAAAGTATATTTAGTTAGTAGTTTGAACATGTTTACCTCTGCCAAACAGGTTATGCATAAGGCCAGTGATCTCACAACCTTCTATTGTGATCAGTCCTAAATTTCCATGTCTTGCCAAACATACTTTTCAGAGGTATCATACAGATTGTCATTAAGAAAAATTACAGATCAGCTTTGTCACTCAATATGAAATTACCCATTTATCAGCATGATCATGGTATTTTACAGAGAGCATTACACACATTTGCACTAATTTATGTGTTTCATTTATGTGTCATTATGAAACCTCTGTAGGACATATTAGACCACAACATTTCATGTACACTTCAGCATTAAATGTGTATTTACAGTTTAGAAAATGTCAACTTCTGTTCACTTCATCTTGAAATTATGAAAATAATATAATAATGAAATGGTGCAAAGCTGTCAATCAGACAACACATACAACAAGAAGCCATTACACATGGCATAAGCCTTCAGAAACAAGAGAAAACGGTTTTGTTGTAACTGACCCACATTTTATGAGAGGTAGATCGTGATTCTACCTCCGAAGATTGTTATGATCTTTTGGCCAGATTACCTAGTTCTAGATATGTAGTACTGCCCACCCTAGTCTTATCTGCCCCTCTATAATCTTCCATTGAATTAAAAATATTCCAACTGGGATGACAGAAACGTTGAAACAACTTGTGTCTTGTGTCATGGTCTTATTGCTTCACTAATCCAACATAAATGCAACAACACTTACTGTATCAAGATCAACTTAACAGTAAAGATTATAAAATCAAACATAGGTCATTAAGATGTGCCTAATGGTTTTTGCAAAGTCCATAATCGTTTGATGCATACACTTGGGTTTCTGAGTTCCCTACTTGGATCCATACATCTCAATGTCAGACAGTTGAATAGATCCAACATCATGATTGTCATGAATAGAAATTACATTTAGATAACCCGCGCAGGTTAAAACGGACAAATTTTTACTTTTAGTGGTGGCAGACCCTAGGGAATTAATATAAACAGACTTAAATGAACACTTTAGCCTAACAACAGTTATGCTAAAGAACCATGATGCAGCACTCTCTATACAGTGACCCTGCATCCTGCCACAGATAAAATCTTTGACTGTAGATAACACTGTGTATTAGGGCTGCACGATATTGGCAAAATTTGTGGTATGCAATAAAGGTGTACAGCATTGTGATAACGATAATATTGCGATATTTCTTGTTCACATAAAGAAATACCAATTTCATTTACTAAGAAAAATGTTCCTTAACAATGTTAAAATGAGCCAATTGTAAGTATGCTGACTCAAATAATGTAAGACAAAATACTGGACTACTACAATCAATTACCCAATTCTGTCCAAGAACCTGGTGATGCTGCAACCATAGACCTTCAGACACAAACACAGTCAAATATTTTGTCATTTTATTCCCATATAACAATGTGTAAATGGCATGGACGTAGTTCATGATAACAAAATTGCCAGAGTATCACCATGTAAGAGCTTTAACAAAGCAATATTCAATTGCTTGCCTGGTTTGGTGAGTACTGCATATAAAAATAAAATCTTTAGATATAAATCTTCAGGCCTTGCCCAAAGTTGTGCTCTGAAAATATTCAAATATTCTTTTCAACATTAATAACATGTAAACTTACATTCAACCAGTAGCAGTACTTCAGTTTTTTTTGCCTAACTAGCATGTTAGTGGTAGAGAAAACCAGTCTAGTGCCCCATGCTGTGTATAACAGAAATTTAATGAAAAAAAAAAGAAAATAAATTATTGCACGTCTTGGCGATATGAATATTGCATACTCCATTTTCGCAATAACGCAATTGTTACCTCCGCCAAGCGCAGAGCGCTAAAAGCGGAGGTTATGTTTTCGCCGGCGTTTGTCCGTGTGTGTGTGTG
>JAPTYQ010000003.1:5483136-5497933 GCA_029814465.1 Ostorhinchus cyanosoma
GTTTTGATATGTTGTGCAGCCCTACTGCATATACACACCTACATATCATACACACACCCATACCTCTTTTGCACATCTAAATACATAACTATATGTGTGTTTTGTATTGTAAGTAGTTTCACTTATTCTACCAGCCCCATGTTCCCCACTGACTTTGCTCATTTGCTATAAACAGGTGCACACACACCCAAACACACACTCCATTAGAGAAAAGAAAAGCAGAGTCACTGACTCGAACTCAAGCTAAATGAAAAGGTCAAAATAATAAAAATGTACAGTGTGTCTTTTTACCCCCTGCAGGGATGATCAGGCTGCTGGCCCTAACCAAGACAGCTGAATCAGTGACCTGATAGCTTTCCTAACCCCCTCCTCCCTATACTTTTCCTCTCTCTTGCACTTTCTTTCCATGATTACAGGGGGTTTTAGTTGGGGGCTGGATGTTGGGGGATTGGTTGGGGGTTCAGAGGAAACTGAAAAGGCCACTTACTTATCTGTGTGTGTGTGTGTGTGTGTGTGTGTGTGTGGGGGGGGGGGTGTTAAATGACTTCACAACTGCTTATGAATATAACACAGTGAATCAGTTGGTGTGCTATTTGTGTCGCTTCCTACCAACCTATAATGGTCCAGAGAGGCGTGCTGAATGCAGCGCTCTGCTCCTGATAAGTATCAGAGGAAATGCTCCTTTGTTCCAACAGCTCAATTGGACAGAGGCAACAGATAGACGGCCGAGAAATCTCAGACAAAATAAAGGCTCAGAAAGGACAAGCGTGGGTGTTTGATGCAGTCTGTTTTTCAGATTATTTTTAACATGTATCTGCTTCATACTTCTAGTCATCTCTGTGGGTTGGACTGGCTGGTAATCCCATGAGCTGTGCTAACTGGGAAATAACAAGTTAGACTTATTACTCTAAAATGGGTGTAACACAGGAAATGTATCCCTCCCTCCATCTTCACTGAAGACACAGTTTAAGACAGATGCAGCTAGTACGAATAATAGGCTGCAACGCTGACTCTGTGACAGTCTTCTTTTTCTTTTATCCCTTTAAATCTTACTTTACCTGGTTCCTTTCTGAATCCAAATTTGTTATATTTTTTATTTTGTCCCCTAAACTGCAACTGAAGACTTTTAAACATCATATATTTTAACTTTTATTATATCTGTATCTGCACACAACTTTGTAAAACCAAGGACTGATAAACAACTGTTTCCTAATTTGCTGGTTTTATCACTAAGAGGTGACCTTAGGTTGTCACACTGCTTTGTTATTCTTTTCAATTCTTGGCTTTCTGCTGCACTTTGACCTCTGTTGGTGGATGCAGTACTGAGAATAACCTGGCAAGGCACTTCTGATTTGTGGTTCTTTCTTGTGCCCAGCCTTACTGGCCATGGGCTCGGTCCCACTGACAGAACTGTTGGATCAAGTCTGACTCTCAGCACTGCAACTGGTGTCCCAGCCATTGTAGTTGGCACAGTTGAACTAACTTAAACAGTGGAGTTTGATCAAAGTTCTGCAGGAGAATGGAGTTTGAAATGGAATCTCTGCATGAGATGTTGTTCATGATGTGCAGGAATGAGGTTTGGAAGCTATCCACTGTTTTACTGGTGAATCAATGTTGTAGAAGATGACTGTGTTTCCATGTTTACTATGTAGCCTCTGAATGTCCAAATGGGTCATATCTGATAACCATGACAAGATTACCAATTGCATTTTACACCTATGACGATGTATATTTGAGTTTTTATGGGTTAAAATGTATTCTTCAGCTGTAAAAACACAATACGGTAATAATAATGTGAGTATGTCTGGCAATAACTCCAGCATCAATAGAAAGGAGACCAGTATTCAGACGAGTCCATTTCTTCACAACAGTCGCCAGTGAGTCCAGCCTCCTTCAATCCCTGAGCCAGCTGTGTTTCCACCAGTTTGTCCAGTGTCTTTGTGTGTAAACTCCCTACCAGTTACTGCTACATAAGTACCATCATCCAACCTGAGGTTAAAAACAACAAAATCTAATACATGACATAAAATGTGTTAGATTTGGTGGTTGGACTGTGACTGATATGGTCATGATCCACGGCTCAATCCACTTGTCTTTTAGCCATAAACAGACAACTGACTATGTCATTACTATTGTCACTAGCATGTTTTTCCACTGGAGTTTGTACTTATGTGGAAAACCAACAGAACAGAAATGCTAGATTATTATGCTTTAATCAAGGGGAAATTAAAAAAAAAGTTTTTTTATGTTGCTCTGTACAGCAGTTGATTAATTTAATTGTTGACAAGTAATGGATGAATTGTTGCAGCGCTACATGTTGTGCAAAAATTTGCTGTTATAGCCTCTTAAGCCTCCTCTTCTGTCTGTGTTGCCTTGGTAATGATACATGACGTTAGTAGTAAAATACACATGCTATACATCCACAGAACCAGAAGAACGTCAGCTAAAATTTCAAATAAACCAGCACTTAAAACCTCCAAATAAAACACAAAAAGAAGTTAAAGTTTCATAAAACAAAAGACCAATGAGATGAACTGTGCTCCTCTAAGCTAACAACAGTACAAGTAGTAGTTCTCTACCGCTAAAACTCACTGAACAGGCTGAAGAGCGAAAATAAATGTAGCATTATGACTGAATTTTATCTCACCTTTTACTGTTAATAATATTGATAATTGGGTTTTAATTGAGAGGGGAATAATTAGTGATTATTGCGGTGCGGGTCAGTTGACACTACACTGCCATTAAGAAGAGGATGAAAGGGCTCGTGGCTGACAGGATAAGAAGGTCGGAAGTGACAGAGCAGGAGAGCAGTGGAAGAAAAGGCTAAAGGGCTGCAACAATAGAGGAAACATTCAAACACTAATTCAATCGCAACGGCTGCTGTGTCCAAATCACACAGGAAGCAGTGAGGGAGAGAGTTTACAACAGATTTTTTTTTTTGTATTGAGCCAGTGGAAGTCCTGTGACATCCTATTATTTTCTTCTTTTTTCTGCAATTTGCATTAGAGTCATTTCAAATGCACCACCATTCAGGTTTTCCTCAATAGCTTTATGTGCAGTTGTCACCAAATTGTATAGCAAGGGACAGCAGAGAAAGGCAATGGAAAAGGATATTGTCCAGAATGAAGAGGGGAAAAAAAGCATGTGTATGAATAAAAAAGGAGAGATGGAGGTTTTTGAAAGAATGGAAGGGCATAAAAAAGGATAGCTGGGGAAAAAATGTAATAGGTGGAGCTGAATAAAAAGAGTCAAGGGAAAGCTAATTAGCAAATGGAGGTTTTGACAGACAAAGAGCAGAGAAAAACTATTTACTAAACAGAAGTGCAACCACAGCCTGGCTCTGAGGGCAGCTGGCACATCCATCACCATCAGCACAGGCGTGTGTGTGTTTGTGCATGCAACACGCCAGCCAGCATGTCCATTATCTCAAAGATGTTAAGCAGAAATAGTCAATATTCCTCCATCTTTTCTGTCTCCTCCCTCTCTCCACCTTTCCTTTAACACGCTTGTATTCATTCCTCGGCCCATTCAGCTACCGTTACTCCACCTACTCCTCTGTTTAAGTGTGCACTTTTCTTCCTCCACCTTTTTTCTGACTCTGATGTGTGCACTTCCTTCTTTTTTCTCAGTACAAACTTCACCTTACATCCCACTTTAATGCTCCTCTCAACTGCTCTATTCAGTCTACAGGCAGGAGTGGCCAAAATCTGATCTTTTCCTTCATGTGCAACTCAGTATTTGTGCTTTCATGACGTGAACTGTACAAATCGCATGAAATCATTCATGTGTAGTTCTGAATCAGACACAGTTTTCTTTGTTGTTGAGTCCTTGAGTTTGTTTTTTGATTCTCATCTTAGGGGCAGTGTGTTTGGCCCATCGGGCAGGATATATAGTAATACCAGGAATTCAGTCTCTCTAGGATTTTTGTCCAACCAATTTCTCGAAGACTATTCTCCCAATTCTTTTCAAATTTGACACAATTTTCTTTACCACTAGTAGAGGTGCAGTTTAATGGTTAAATTTGAATTTGGGGATTTTTTTTTTCTTTTTCAATTTTTGAATATTTCCATCCATCCATCAGTTTTATTCAGCTTATCCGGGGCCAGGTTGTGGAGGCAACAGTCTAAGCAGGGATGCCCAGACTTCCCTCTCCCCAGACACCTCCTCCAGTTCTTCCAGGGGAACCCTGAGGCGTTCCCAGGCCAGCCGAGAGACATAGTCTCTCCAGCATTTCCTAGGTCTTCTCTGAGGCCTCCTCCTGGTGGGACATGCCTGGAACACCTCCCCAGGGAGGGGTCCGGAAGGCATCCAAAACAGATGCCCGAGCCACCTCAGCTGGCCTCTCTCAATGTGGAGGAGCAACAGCTGTAGTCTGAGCTCCCCCCTGGTGACTGAGCTCCTCACCCTGTCCCTAAAGGTGAACCCCGCCACCCTGCGGAGGAAACTCATTTTGGCCACGTGTATCCGGGATCTTGTCCTTTTGGTCATGACCCAGAGCTCATGAACATAGGTGAGAGTAGGAATGTAGATTGCCTGGTAAATCGAGAGCTTTGCCTTTCGGCTCAGCTCCTTCTTTATCATGACAGACCGATACAACGTCCGCATCACTTCCAACGATGCACTGATCCGACTGTCAATCTCCCGCTCCATCCTTCCCCTACTTGTGAACAATATCCTGAGATACTTAAACTCCTCCACTTGGGGCAAGGACTCCCCACCGACCCAGAGAGGGCAAACCACCTTTTTCCAGTCGAGAACCATGGCCTCGGATTTGGAGGTGCTGATCATCATCACACTCGGCTGCAAACTGTCCCAGTGTGCGCCGAACGTTTTTGAATATTTTAACTTAGAAATCTGTCCAACTGAGTTCTTGAAGGCTGTTCACCCAATTCAGCAGACAAATTACAAACGCTTTAAACATTAAGATTTGAGCAGAATAATGTTTGCTAGTTTGACTGAACTACCCAAAAAGGACAGTAATTTTTGTTTAATGTAGTTTACAATTATCTTTAATTTCAAATTCAAAATTAATCCCTGACTGGGCAGAGTATCAGTGAACAGGAGGGGCACAGTGTTGTGTGGTGGGGCAGGGGTATTTGTAAGCTCTGCTTACTTTTTCACTTTTTTCTTTTGTATATTTATAGTTTATGTTGCATTGTAAGTTTTAGTTTTCATAGTTTATAAACCAGTGTTTTGTTTCTATTATTATTCAGAAATATTTTTTTTTGCTAGACTTTTCATTAATACTTTTTAAAATTACTTTTCATTTTCATACTTTTCAACATTCAGCTATGTTATCCTAGCCTTGTCGTCTTACCCCATTATGTCCTCTGTTTAAGAAACTGTTGAGGTTCTCAAAAGTGCCTCAGAAAGTCCTAGCTACGTCTTTTTTAGAGTTAAAATATTTTTGCAAACTTATATTTGCTGGGATATATGATGGGTTCCTTAAGAAACATATAGACTAATTCTGTAATAATTGTTCTGTGTGGTGGTGGATTTACCTGCTGAGACCCTGCCCTCTGCTTTATTTCTCCATTTCCCCCTGATGTATTAGTTCCAGATATTTCTCAGAGCCATCATCCTGTTTTTTGTGTGCTTGTACATTCAGCCAATAACAGCATGGTCATCGTGGTCAACACAGCATACAAAAGAAGCTGCTCTTGTCATCCCACTACTGCTAGAAGAACTGAAGTTGTGTCTGAGAGATAAAACGATAGGCTAAGCACAAACACGTATTCGCATCCATCACAAAAAATTCCAGTAGAGTTTTGCAATGGCCTGATTGACAGTTTGGATACTTGAAAATAAACTTGCTGTGGAACCAGAAAATAACACTTTATTTTTCTGTTTCATGGCTGGATGCTCCTTCTGTCTATTCAGTCTTTTGCTCACTCAACCACCAGGTCTCTCCCAGTGTTCACTGAGCAGAGAAGAGGCCAAAGGTAAAAGAAAAAAGAAAACAAAGTAAAAAAAACAAAACAAAAACATTACATTATTCACCTTTAACTAAATGTGATTTTTTTTTTTTAAAACCACAGTTATAATTTTGGAATTCCTAGAATTTCACAAGGAACAGCTCTTTGTGCACACAGTCTTTATGAAGCTATAAAGCAGGTTGAGTATGAACACTCAGAATCAATGCAACCTTTATATCACTCTAGATTGAGGCTAGATCAAATTGGCTCAACACTAAACATGTACAGCAGTAAAATGCTGCATACACATTAACATGAATCCAAAACCTTCAGCTAAAACAGTAGAACATTGCCAGTGACTGCACAATGAATATTTGATAACACATATTTTTACTCGAAACTAAGATTTGGATCCACACTTTGTACTTGTAGAGGAGTACTTTCACAGTGTGTTAGTACATTTACTGAACAGTTCTTACAGCATTGCTTTGTGCATGTGGTCCATTCAGTCTGGCTCACTCTGGAAATAAAAGAATATGAACAGCTCTGTACAATAATTCTGTATTGAGCACTCAAGCTGGCAATGTAAATGTTGTCAATTTTTTTTTATTCCCTGTGTTATTGTGTAGGTCTTTCCTGTTCAGCAAAGAGGGCAACCCTAACAAGCGTAATGTGCACAATGAGACATGCCTCCACGTGCTATGCCAAGGCCCACAGATCCTGCTGCTGCCAGAGGGAGCACTGTCACCACGGCTGGCCCGACCCCAGAGGGACGAGCAGCGCCGTGCTGACTGCCTGCAGGTACAAACACGCCATCGTGCACATACCTGCATGTTGATGCAGGAGAAGTGCATCTTCAAGACTCATTTCTGTTGACGGTTCACAAATATTTTTGGGTCCCCACCCCCCTAGATGATACTGAGCTGGACTGGGGCGAGGCTGGAGGGTGGCCAGTATGAGAAAGCCAATGTCAATGCCACCGACAACCACCACAGCACCTGCCTGCACTACGCTGCTGCTGCAGGCATGAGGAGCTGTGTGGAGGTGAGACAAACTGTATTGGGTAGTATCAGGTCAGAAAAGATTGATGTAAACGGAACCACTGAAAAACACCTCCATTTCACATCAACTTCAGAGGCATATTGACACTTAAGACCCAGTCTAAACCTCCTCCAGTAACAAAAAGCATTCACTGATCTAGAACGTGTTGTGACTTTTGAACCACTAATCCTACTACATCCTAATCAGTACATGTAAATAATTCAGGTAAAATGCTGTTTCTACACCTTTCAGCACCAATAGATATGACCCATTTGGATGTTCAGAAGCTCCATAATAAATATGCAAACACTCATCTTTTGCGAGATATACTCACCAGAAAAACCCATGTAGTTTGACAAATGACATTGTGGATCTAGACAGTTGTTTATATGTTCAGTTAATGATATATTCTGCTGAAAGTCATTTTTTTCCCCTTTAGTTTTCTCTGCTGATACCTTTTTAATCTGAGCTTTTATGAACGTCTACATTGTCAGTAAATTACGTACCTTAAAAATACCATATTTCTCTGAAAAATGTAATATGCAGAGGATAATATGATAAATGTTGAGAAATTACTTTGGAATGGTTAGATGTAGAGAAAAAAATCATTTGGAAGTCCCCACAAAAGTAGTTCTTGGTCTTTGAGGGTTAACACTTTTAAATCATAGAGAGGTCTTGTCCATTGATTGTCCATGATTTCAAAGGAGCAGAATCTTATGTCAAGCAGAACAGTCAGATTTCTGTTTGACACGGTCCAGATTTCCTGATTTAGATTTTGTAAATGTTCTATCCTCAATCATTACACCAGTCATAAAGTTATTTATTCATTTAATTTTTTTATAAATATGAATCACTTTGTTCAGTGGGCCACATAAACCAAAGTTTGCCTGAAAGATTCATTTAAGGACAAATTGATATTTAGAAGTTGAATTTACCTATATGTCAGCCTCTGAAAATACCATTTGTAAGACTGAGCATAAAACAATAATTGTTGCATAATAGAATTAACAGCTATGATTGTCCTTATTCATGATATAGTTTTAAGATCCTCAAGGTTTAGTTTATTTACATTGTCAAAAGGTTTAAGATTCTGTACTTACGGGTTAGGGTTAGAAAATGATCTATGCCTTGATACCTGGAATATTGTGTTATTAAAGTGTTTCTCATATTTGGATCACAACGAAGAATTTAAAAACACAAGTAACTGTCAAATAACAAACTAGAAAAGCACTCGGAGAGCGCAGACCTCCGCCAAGTGCAACAATTAAGACAAGTTTTGGCCCCATTTACCACAATGTTAACGGAAATTTCAAAGTGATCCAGAATCCAGGATTTCTTCCGGATCACCCCCAAAAACTAATCGATTCCTCCTTTTGCCATTTCAAACTATCCCTGAAATTTTCATAAAAATCTGTCCATAACTTTTTGAGTTATGTTGCTAACTAACGAACGGACAAACAAACAAACCCAGGCAAAAACATAACCTCCTTGGCGGAGGTAACCAGCCTTTGCCCCAATGACATTAAATGTTTCAGATATTTTTGGTGTGTATTCCCCAGCCCTGTTTCATATCCTGCTTTATTTTTGTACACGCCAGTTGATTGAAAATGCCTAGTTTGTGATTTCTTTTTTTTTGCAGAGGTTTGTTTCAAACTTGTTTGACAGTTGTGTACAATGTTCCTGTTTGTTTCCTGTGTCCTCTCTGTCTCATTCCTTCATTATGTTTCTTCTCTTTTTCTTTGTTCTATTTATCTTCTCTCTTTTCTCCTTTGTTTTATTGTCTTCCTCTTCATTATCTGTTTTTTCTATTCTTCTTGAATTTCTTTTGTTCTTCCTTCTGGATTTTGGCTCCTCCCACTAGCTGCTGATCCAGAGCGAGGCAGACCTTTTTGTGGAGGATGAAGACAAGTTGACGCCATGCGATCATGCCGAGCGGCATCACCACACAGAGCTGGCCCTCAGCCTAGAGTCACAGATGGTTTTCTCCTCCTCTTCAGCTCAGCAGTCAAATACAGACGCACATGGTGAAACCAACCTGCTACAGTACAAAGAGGTGAGACTGCAGCTATGAGATCACGGGGGTTTCCTGCTGGCTCAGTTGTTTAAAATATTCAGCTTTTTATAGTAACTGATTTTTAATTCTGTGATTATTTATAGTGGAGGATGTACTCCACTATAGTTTTTAGTGATGCTCAAGTAATTGTAAAAAAAAAAACAAAAAAAAACGTGGAAGACCCTTTGTAGTAAAGGACTTCCATGAAGTTTTTGATTGATGTCTTCAGTTGGTTGCAGTCTGCAATTTCAAGACTAAATGGCATTTAATAAACACACACTGAATATTTTAACTAAAATTAAAGTAAATTTTTGCACTGAATAACCATAAAATACCAAATTGTAGCATAATTTAGGCTATAATATATTTAACTACATAGTAATTATTGCTCATCTTTATTATCATTAATATTAGTATGTGCACTCATTTTAACTACTGTAAATAAATATACATTTATATTTATTAGTACAGCCCAGCCAAAAAACTCCCCAAATGGGTATAACTTAAATAGTTCAGATCCTTATGTTTGATAATTGTAGTAGTAATTAATATGTTTCAGTTGCAACAAGTTCTTTAACTCTGAGTGAGGTAGAGAGTAACTTCTCATTTCTTAGATAACCTTCAGTTTGATAGAGAGCATAAATATTGGACTGTGTTTCAATGGAAAACCGTCATGTGGTCTGATGAGTCCAGATTGACGTTCCAGAGTGATGGGTGCATCAGGGTGAGAAGAGAGGAGGATGCCGTCAAATGCACACCTTCCCTCTGCAGCTCTCAATGGTCAAAACCACAAGACTAAATGGAAAAATAGGTGAACCTGACACTTTTTCATGCTGCTGTATAAGAGAAATGACAGAGTATGATAGTCATGTATCTGATCAGTGGTCAGTAATTATAGCTGTCAATGAGTTATTTAACACACGCTGTCTGAAAATTCCAGTAACCCAAGTCTGCATCACTTTGTAGATTTTCATCAAGCCTGGAAAACAGTCCATAGTAGTTGGTAGAATTCGTGTTCTCTCGGGCTGCTTTAATTATAATATGCTGAAAGATAACAAAGGCAATTGTTGCATAATAAAGCCCAAAAAGTCTACAGCACTGCAGCTCTATGTTCAGTGAATATATTCCACCACTGTTACTCTTACTAACCTGATGGATATGTACACACATCTCCTTTTACTTAGAGAACTGCTAGTCCCAGCTTTTCTCAATTTTGTTTCTTGTGTTTCTGCACAAACTGTCCAAAATAAACTTGTCACTGTTTTGCTCTGAACAGCTCCTTTTTGTGTGTAACCATAGTACCTACAGCAGATTTGTCATCCTCAAAACTTTATTTAGCTCCTATGAGTCACCTTCAAATGTCACCAAAGTATCTTATTTTTAGCAAACTTCTAGAGTGTACACTAGTGAGATATATATATATATATATATATATATATTACACCAGACATGCATCTCTTGTGTTTCTCAGGGTCCTACGTAGTTAAACAGAGGGCACCAGCACAGTCCTCCAGCAGCGGCTGCTGCCAACTGATAACAGTTTGATCTTCCTTCCTGCAGCCAAATCCATGCTAATACTTAATCTCTTTTTCCCACAACCCCACCCCCCCATAGCCCTGCAACTTTGCCCATATCCCTTTTCTCTTTAACATTTCTCCATCTTATACTTTTGTATTTTTCATACTGTAATAATCTTCCTTATAGTTTTTTAGCTTCACTTTGTGTCTTCTTTTTCATTTCTGTCTCTCTGTCCTTTCAGCCTTTCGAGGGACTGAAACTTCAGGACCTGCGCAGACTGAAGGACATGCTGATTGTGGAGACGGCAGACATGCTACAAGCCCCCCTGTTCACTGCTGAGGCCCTGCTGCGAGCACACGGTATGTGTTTGTCTATTAGAGATAGCTGACATTCACAAGACCTTCACTAACTCCCAAAGCATTGTGATTGTAATTCTCAGGGAGAATTATACAGATTGAGTTGTGCAGTGTTTGCGGGTTTTCCACTGCCCCCTTTATTTGTGAGTCTCTCTCCCCCTCAGACTGGGACAGAGAAAAACTCCTGGAGGCCTGGATGTCGGACGCCGAGGGTTGCTGCCAGCGCTCAGGAGTGGCCATGCCCACCCCACCTCCCAGCGGGTACAATGCCTGGGACACTTTACCCTCTCCCCGTACCCCTAGGACCCCACGCTCACCTCTGACACTCACGCTCACCTCGCCCACTGACAGCTGTCTCACCCCTGGGGAGGAGGGCCTTGCTACGGTGAGATGTCTTTAACAGGATAATTTAAGTTGCTGTACTCTGTGTTTGAAACCACTTTTTAAATGAACAAAAATCAGCTTACAAAACAGTTTTTCTATCAATTAAATTTTATTTATATAGTGCCACATCATAAGAAAAGTTTTCTGACACATTTAGAGCTGGTCTAAACCTGACTCTTAACCCAATTCAGACACCAACAGAATCCTCCAGGAGCAAACACTTGGTGACAGTGGTGAGGAAACACTTCCTGAAACAGGCAGAAACCTGGTGCAGACCCCAACTCTGGAGGATGGTCATCTGCCTTGACCAGTTGGGGTTAAAGAGAGAGGGTTAAAGGAAGAGAGAGAGATTGGGGAGGAGGGAAATAAGGCAGAGACAAATGGATGCACAGCAAATTCTAAGAGATAAAAAGTGAAACTGCAGTTACAAGTATAACTACCAGTAATTACTACCAAGACCCAAACTGCTAATACTACCTCTCCAAATACAAGTACTAACAGTGGATATACTGCTACTGCAGCTGTTAGTACAAATAGAAATTTCTACCATTCATCTTACTATATGATAATCATTATCACAACTATATGGATTATTATATGGATATGGATTATTTACTATTACTATTTGTGAATAAGTGACTTCTGATCAAGTCCTAAAAGTCTGAAAAGTAATAATCTGTATTTTTGGACTTAGAGGTTTAGTGTGTAATGTGTAGTGAAAATTCAGATTGTAATCAACTTCCTCAATGGAAAAAAGTCATTTTAGAGTATTTTTTGTGAATTCTGGGCTTTTTACTCTTGTCCACACTTGAACATAGTACTGCACTGTAACTCTGGATGTCACTCACTATAAATAAGAAAAGCTACTGTAGAGATATGGTGGACCTACTCCTTCTGTAGACAGAAACAGCTGATCCTAAGGTAACAAAAATGTATCAATTCCCATCTTAAGTTTATTTTTATCAACATTATATTCCTTTCCTATAATCAGTGCTCCTAAATCTTACACATTGGACCAGCTCTAAAATGTTTTAAATAAGATTTAAAATTGATTGGATTGAAAAAGTTTGGTCTCACTTTTAAACATGTGATTTTTTTGTTTTTTGTTTAAAAAAAGAAGGGCCTTTTTCACATTGTAAGAAAAGTACAATCAAGTCTTATCAGAACACACTTGATTAGTATTTTGCAGTTTGGGGTTTAGCCTGCTGTAGTAACTTCTAGAGGTAAAAAGATGAAATTGTTTCTCTGTCAGATAGGTGAGAACTCGGGCTGTTTTTAAGAGCAGGGATGTTTGAGGAGAATGAATGCAGTATTCTTGGATTGGAGCGCGAACAGCCGGCGTAGGTGCCTGAGCTCTGAGCCGGCGCCCAGCTAATTGTTGCTGTGCAGCGCTTGTGAACTCTCAGGAACAAGCATTGCACGTGCCAGTATTCTAGAGGTGTGGCTTCCGGGGGTTGTCTGAAGAAAGGGGTTTGGACTTTTGAATTGTGTATTTTCAAAATGTAGCTTGCTCAATCCATTTTTCTAAGATCTCGTACCCCACCTTTAACTGTTTACAAAAATAGCTGATAATATTTTCAGGTAATAAATAGTTTATCAAATTGACAGACATCTGTTTATGGCAGAAAAGACTCTGATATGACTAAAGGAAAACAAGTTAATGTACATTACTGTTATTTATTTCTTCTACTATCTGTAGCCTCTCTTTGGTAAGTGGTGTCCTCCAATCCACTGTTTACAAGTTCAGTACTAATAGTCTGTTAACCTGAAAGACATAGCTGAGGTTGAAGGTTTCACTGTTTTAACCTCACTTTGCTGTACTGGAAAATGTAAGAGAAGATTACAAAGAAATGGCTGTTATTTTTTATTGTGCCAGTGTTTGAATACCAACTTTTGTGTCCACATGTTTCCCTGTAGTGTGGGATCTGCCTCTGCTCCATCTCAGTGTTTGAGGACCCAGTTGACATGTCTTGTGGTCATGAGTTCTGCCGAGGCTGCTGGGAAGGGTGAGTGCTTGTATTATGTTTAATTATGATCTTTTTTGGTGTGTTTTGGTCACACTCCATTATTCTGTGTTTGTATTTTCCTCAGGTTCCTTAATGTAAAGATTCAGGAAGGTGATGCCCACAACATCTTCTGTCCAGCCTTTGAGTGTTACCAGTTGGTGCCAGTACATGTGATAGAGAGTGTGGTTTCAAGGGAAATGGACCAGCGGTATCTCCAGTTTGACATAAAGGTAGAAATGCAGCCACCATCAACTGATAATGTCAGCTCTGTCCTGTTGTATTGTTGTTGCATATCTGTATGAAACTATATCCGTTTCTTTCTGTTTTCCCTCTTTCTGTCTTCCTCCCTTGTCACTGCACAACTGTGTCATATATTCACATTACCCTTCCTGCCTTCCCTCCCTCTGTATTCCAGGCATTTGTGGAAAACAATCCTGCCATCCGCTGGTGTCCTGCCGCTCGCTGTGAGCGGGCAGTACGGCTCACCCGACCAGGTCCTGGAGACAGTGACCCCCACAGCTTCCCTCTGCTGCCCTCCCCAGCTGTTGACTGTGGCAAGGGTCACCTCTTCTGCTGGTATAGTTCACACAGTGTTCTATCTGTAGACCTGTTCACTTAAGATGCAACAGTTCGCAATATCTGAATGAAGAGAGGGTCTAAGCTTGGCAGTTATAATTGTTAAGGGGTTGTTTTCTGTCAACATTTCCTATTGCCAATGTTGTATTTTGTTAAAAATAAAAAAATAAAATAATCATAATAACTAGACAAAACTAGCGGTGGGAAGCGACAGCTAGGGGTATATCCCCGAACCCCCCCCAATCCTTAACCAGACAGCTATGATGTCATGACGTGAGGCATCCCTAAGTCATGACCTTTCATTTGCACTTGATTTGAAGTCAATCAGACAAAATCTTCCTGAGATATGAACAAAAGAGTGTTTAGTCGTTTTAAACTTTTGTGCGCCCCCTTGTGGGCAATCTAGAAATGGTAGATCGTCCAAGATCGAATCAGTTCTTCCTCTCCATGATATTCTTTGATATGGAAAACATGGAATTTCTAAACCCAATATCTTTCAAGTTATCGCGTTAAGACGATGGATAGCACAAAATATGATTTTTAGTTATGAAGCTTCACCTAGTGGCAAAATTTGGAACTGTACAGGCATAGCATCATGACATAACAAATGCTGAGATCATTAACTTTCATTTACACTTAGTTTGGGATGAATCAGACAAATGGTTCCAAAGATATGGCTAAAATGGTGAATTTTCAGTCATGAAAGTTGCGTTCGGAGATATAATAATAATAATAGTAATAGTAATAATAATGTGGTTTCATAACAAATAGCTTATATCTATATTTATGATGATCTTTAACATCTTATGACAGTCACACATCAAACTAGAAAAGCACTCGGAGAGCGCAGACCTTCGCCAAGCGCAACATTCCCCCCTTCCCCCACCACATTAAATATTAGTCCCTCATTTATTTAGACAGCATTTTTAGATTCCTTGACCATGAAAA
>JAPTYQ010000003.1:5511192-5522429 GCA_029814465.1 Ostorhinchus cyanosoma
AGTCCCTTGACAGGTTGATGGTTCCTTAAAAAGTAATAGAAGAATTAATAATAGAAACAGTTATTGCACACATTGTTGAAATGACAAGAAAAAAAAAGGATAAAGAATATTACACACATTGATTAAAAACAAAGTAAAAGATATTGCACATCTTGTATTTGAGTAAAATAATACAATGCGCAATACAACTTGCACTTATCCATATTTTATGACAGTAGCATTAATAGTAATAACGTGATCAGTTTGTTTAAATGTGAGAATGAAGTTAATGCAGTTCATGATCAAGTAATATTAACTTAGATTTTAAACAATTTGCTCAATATTTCTTTAAGATGTTGTTAGGCTGGATGTTCAGATGTTAGGATTTGAGAGTTTAAGGGCTTGCAGAAACCCTATTTAATAACTTCTTTTGTTTGCTACCTTTTGTGTTTTTGCCAATATAGTGTTACTTTCTAATCCTGCACTTTAATGACCATGTTTGTATGAGGTGGTATTAATGCATGACTGTGGCTGCCGCTAACTTAGTTTGCTTATGTGTATTAAGATGGGGAGTCGTCACTCTGTACTGGGAGCAGGAGATCAGAGAGAGAGACAGTCACAGGTAATGCATCTAGGCTCCTGCCTCTTTATGCAGCTGCATGGGCTAAATTCACGGGGGGGGTGTGCTTGCAGCTCTCTGTACCTTCTAGACACAAAATGGACTTTCAGCTGGGCCTGGGGTGTGTAATGAGCTAACAAGGGTGACTGTTTGCAGGATTATGCTGACATCCAGTACCGTCGTAGACACAGGCCACGGCGCAGAGGAGACATGCTGAGTCTGCAGAACCTCAGAAGCAGCAGCAACACACCAGAGGCCAGCAGGAGGAGCGACAACACAGGTCAGACACAAACAGGACAAAATATCATCCATAAACCCAAATATATACATCACATAGCATTTTGGAAATGAACTCAATCTGATCAGCTTCTATTTTCAGTCGTCTGTTATATTTACAAGAATGAGGCACACAAGTGGATTTTTATTCCTGTCCCATCCCACTCCCACACTGCATTCTGCTATGACCTACTTCAAATGTGTTTCTCTAAAGTCAGCAGATTATTTTATTACTACTTTATACATCTTGCAAACAGCATTTCAGCACCATTGCCTCTACTCTCTGGAACTTCTTTCAGAGTTTAGACATGTCCAGAGCTCAGTGGGATAAGTGAATTGTTGTTCTTTCTCAATTGTTGGTGGAATCTTCTGTTGTCAATCCATGTACTGTTTGGGGAAAAAGACAACTGGACAAGCTTAAAATTAAGAATAAAAACAATAATATTTATTCATAAGTGTGTATGTAATAAAGACTGGACTGTTATCACTCCCGTCCTTCCTGCTCCATTTGTCAGTTTCATCCCAGTCATGTGATAAGTGAAGTGAAATTGAGTCTCATCCTGTGGGAATGCCAAAAGTCACCACCAACTATGTTGTAATTTCTCAAATAGAAACTCTGAAATCATATCCAGCTGAACTCCTTTTCTAAATATTCAGGATGCTTTCATATAGCAGCAGTTTGTTCTCCCCCATGATAGTCTGGTGTGGACTAAACAACCACACTGACACTGTAAGAAGAGGTGGTCTCTGTACAGCTCCAAACAGACTGTACTTGTCACACTGGGATGTAGAGGAATGCACAAACTGTACATTTTTTGGTTGTAGCAGCAGTTGGCTGTAACATGTTTCTCTTGTAGAAGTCTGTGCCAGTCCAGAACAATGGTTCTTGTTCCTGTGTTTAGTTTCTTACTTCACTCCTAACACATCTGACCAATAAGTCAAGTAAACATTCTCATATTGTTTGCAGTGATGCATTCTGGTTTACTTGGATATTTTCAGTGTATCAAAAGAAAGAAAAATCGAAGGGGAAATTCACCAAGTTTACACACTCATCTACTGAGTTGACCAAAGCAAACAAATTAGTGGTGTGTAAAATGGCCTGATTTGTCATTATTCAAAAAAAAAAAGAAGAAAAGGAGATTTGGATGTGTAGCTGTGTGTTTGTGGTTTGGTTGTCACACAGTGGGCCTCATCACTGGAATAATGCGTATAATGAAGTCAGTTTTGAACTGTTTGTGTTCCAGAAGGTCCAGAGAGAGGTGAGGGACGCAGGAGAGCACTGGGCTCACTGGACGAAGACGACCCCAACATCCTGCTGGCCATCCAGCTGTCCCTGCAAGAGTCCCGCAGAGAGCGAGGCCTGGAGGGAGGGATGGAAGAGCGTCCTCTGGACCGAGGACAAGAGAGGAGACCGGGTCCTGCTGGAGACCTGGGGGATGTCTCTTTGCATTCTCTTAACGCAGATGGTCCTTCGGGGGCGAGAGGTTCATCTTTTCCCCCCTCTCTTCTGGATCCTCCCCGGCCCCCAAACAGGACAGACTCCACCTCCCAGCCTCCTCTTTCCAACTCCCTCACCCTCCCTCCCCCTCCCCCTTCCCTGAGTGCCGAGCTGCTGGAGCTGGGAGACAGCCTTATGAAGCTGGGGAACATAACCACTCCGTATGACCTCGACACACACACACAAGAACAGTTGTGTTCACACCACACATGCAACCACAGTGTGCTGGCCTCTCCCTACGCCCTGGAATCTGCCTACAGTGACTGCAGCCATAGACCAGACCAGAACACACGGACCACTCCATACATGTTGGACCACATCACAGATCCTCGCTACGACAGCAAAGAGCAGACCTACTGCCATTCTAGCACTTACTTGGCCGAGGCAGAACACACTGCTTCCTGTTCACTCTCCCAAAATCCCAGCCATCCTAGTCCGTACAGCCAGGACCACCAAGCCACCCCAAAACCAGACAGCTCTTACACTCCTTTCCCAGAACACAGTAGCTCTTACACTCCGGAGCGACCTGCTGCCTTTGCTCTTGATCGCCCCCCCAAACCAGACCCCCAGCCCCCCTCCCAGTTGTGCCTCCCTTCACCAGAGCTTGAACCGGAGCTCCTGCTTTCACCTGTGATCCCCCCAGGGGGCCCAGTCACTCCCAGTGACCCCCAGAGTCTGGAGGCCTTGGACCCAGCAGCCAGTGCTCAGTTGCTGGACAACATCATGGCCTGGTTTAACAACAACATCAACCCCCAAAACAACCCCCAGAGCCTCGCGCTCATCCCCTCCCCCCCAACCACAGAGACTGATTCCTCTCCCGACACACTCACAGAGACAGAGAGCCAGACCTCCAGGGACATGGCGCCCGCTCCAATCTGGCAGCCCCTGGAGGGTGAGCCAGTTGTGGTGGCAGATAGGGGGTTGGCAAGTCCCCGCCCGGGCACCACTGCTGCTGGAGCCAGAGTGGAGTGCCAAAAAACATCATCGGGGAGGCCCAGCACCCTGGAGCTGGAGGCGGACGAGGAGGGTGTGGACGCTGGTTGTGTGGCTGACCTCTCGCTGGACGAAGCACACACACACCCATGCTCACACTCTCAGTTGGGAGGAAGCAGTCCCACACACACTGCTCCGGCCACGGAGAGTGAAATAGACCTCGTCCTTCAGTTAGAAGGGGACCAATCACCTGAGGAGTGGGAGGAGCAAGTCCACCTGGTGTGACAGAGAAAGAAGGAGAGAGGAGGTAGAACAAAGCAAGAGAATGGGTTGTAGAGAAAAGAGATGAAACACTGGGAAGTTATAGCCCCTTTTCCACCGCAGGAGCTTTTACGTTACCGGGAAGTTTAAAAAACCTCGACTTGTTTCCACCGAAATTACCTGGGTAAAAAACTGTCCCTTGAGCCCAAATGAAATAAGTTCCTGGCGGGGGGTAGGACGTTTCAGATTTCCTGTAATTCTTGGGGGCGCGGCTGTGTGCTGAAGATGGCTGATTGGTGGAACATATTTGTAGCTTTCCACACTTGTATTCCCCCACTCTAGGCAGTGTGCAGCTGTGAACTTATTTATTCCATTTTTACAAGTTTCACTTCGCTTGTGTTTTGATCATTTGGAAAATGGAGCAAAAGAAGAGAAGCTACGAGAAGTGGGCCGATGTTCATTTGCCAAATGCTCTTGAGTGTTTAAAGTTGCTCATTTGAGCGTATTCAGCTCGAGCCGAGTGTATTTGTCTCGCTCCTACAAGTGCATTGTGATCATCTGTCTGTCCAAATATGCTCTGGATGATAAGTCTGATCTTTTTTTGCTCCATTTTCCAAATGAATGTGCTCTTTTAAGCATATTCGTCTCACTCTTACAAGTGTGTTGCAATCATCTGTCTGTCCATCTAAATACGTTGAAGAGTGCATTCAGCAAATACACTCAAAGGAGCCTGGACCTCGCTGAACATATTTCCCGAATATGCTCAAATGAAATTCAGTGGAACTGGCGACCAACTCTTATTTGAATGCATTTTCAGGAACTTTGAGGTGCAGTGGAAACACAAAGCACACAGATTACAGGGAACATTTTTTCCCAGGTAAGCAAGTGTCGAGAAATAAAAGTTCCTGGGAATCTGGTGGAAGAGGGGCTTATTAGAGAGAAGCACTAACGGAAAAAAGCAGTGATGCCTCAATGAAAGACGTGGTGTGTTTACCGTCTGTATTATACTGTATGTAGAGAGGACATAAAGCCCAGAGGACTTTGTCCAGTAAAGATGTCATACGCAGTTCCTTTTTTTTTTCTTTTTTTAAGTGCTTTTGTCTGCTGTAAAAACAGACAAACTTTTCATTAAATTAAATACAGATGAGTGTTTAAAATAGAGTACATCAATGAAAAGCTACTGATATCATACACATAAAATGCTGCACATTATTATTTTTTATTTATTATTCCCTGTATTTATCTTCTCATTTTGTTCAGGGTGAAGTTTTGGTGCTGATCGTGCTGAATTCCAAACTTGCCTCATAATAATAATTTTATTATTATCATTACTGTTGCTGTAGTAGTAATAATAATAATAATAATAATAATATTAACAACGTAACACCCTCTGAGTTCTCAGACCCACACCTTCGAAACATATAGAACCCAAAGCTCCAGGAGCCAAATATGATAACTGTAACCTTGGAGCTTGTTGAGCGTACTGTACAATCAGAGGGCCTGATTTAGTTTTTGGACCTTCATGCACACTGTGCCTGCTTCGTTAGAGCCGACCCGCTACTGAGGTTTCTGTTTGGTGGGCTGCAGAAGGAGGACAATACTCCTGCCTGTTTAGTAAGCATCAGCCAGCAGACGATTGGCTAATCTGGGTTTTAGGATCATTCTTATTACTGTCAGTTGCTCTGCACAGGGAGGTCAGAGGTCAATCTCCAACCAACTGAAATTATGTGTTTGCGGTATCTTTGTTTAAAGACTCTCCAGCAGTATTGGTGTTTGTTGTCGCAGGGGATTGAACCCTCTATTTTTCCATCTCATTGTACCATCCTGCTGAGTGTCATTCATGTTCCAGTATTTTACTATTGCTTTGGCTCAGTTTAAAAATGGGAATAAAATAGTTGCACTTCACAGCATGATTTTACTTCATTCACCCGCTTTAAGTTATTTCTGCTATTTGTGAATTGAATTATCTAAATTACAGGATCTTACTGTATGTAGCACATTTAATATAAAGAAAGGCTAAAATAAACAAATAATCCAAATCTGTTGAAAGATGACAAATATTTTGTCATTCATGGGTCAATGATGTGATGCCTAAATGTTCTGACTATTTTTTTTTTCCAGAAACAATATTTATTCTTATATGTACTCATGACAATTTTTTTTTCCCTAAGATCATAAATAATGTGAAATTTCTGTTAAAGTGTCAAATTATGTGTCTAACGTTTGAACATGGCTTCTGTTTGGAAGATTTACTTAATCATTCCAAATTTGTTCACATTGATTTTCTTTGCTAATTTATCTACAATATGTGCTTGATTGTTTCCCCCCATAATTATTTGATCAAAAGTAAAAACTAAAAAATCCAGTAAATGTATGTGATATCTACAGAAACATTTCCCCCCACATTGCTATATTAATATTAAGTACACCAGTTAAATGAACTTATTTTAAGGGAATTCACAGTTGCACTACATGATATTTTTTAAGGCCACAGCGAGCTCATCCATGTGGGAGAAACACTAAAATCACAATTTCTAATTATGTTCTGAATGTGTTTGTTCACACATCCTCTCAAAATTTTTGACTTTCTGTATTTTAGAATTGGCCGTAAAGACACTGACCCTTATTGCACATGTTGTGGTTATTAAATCATTCATTCATTCATTCAGTGGCCTGTGCACTTCAAAGCTGGAGATTATTATATAAAAAAAAAAAAAGGCAAAATATATTAGTTTTCTGCCCATTTAAAAAAACAGCACTTTATAATAAGACTGTATCAAAATATTCATATTAAACCACAAAACTGAGCCAAAGCAATCATACTGTGCTATAAATACAGTCAGGGTGGCTGGTCACTAAGTGCTGACCCCGTCCCCAAAACAATGAACCAGGATTTTTTTTTTTTTAACTTCAAAGTTTTTATCTATTCCACTACTGATGGTGAGTAACGATCGATGATGATGGTGAGTCCGGTGGGTTGGGTTTTCACTGTAATTTATCTTTTTGATTCATTAATTATTTCTTATAGAGCTGAAATTTCTTCCACGTGAGATCACAGTTGTTGGGTCTGTGTGCCTTTAGTTTCAGTTGTATTTGTTCATTTGTTGATATTTATTAGTGTCACTTCTTTATAGACGTGTGAAAAAACCTATGAATGAAAGATGATGGAGGACACGACATTTTGGCCGTTGCTGAACTCCAGCTGCATTTCTGTAAAGGATGTCGAGCAATGTTTTTGAAAGGCAGAAAAAAGAAAGAAATGTGAGTTAAGCATTTTTCCACGACGTGTGGAATGACTCAACTAGGTTGTCATGAAAGGGTAGAGCGTTTTTTTTATACGGGAACACACTGCATTTGCCATTTGCATTAACTTTTTTTGACAAAGGCAAAAACCACCTCAATTGAATATACACACTTTTTTTTGTATTTTTGACATTTCTATAAACAAAGTTGAAAATCTGCATAAAATATGTTTATGGAAACATACCTTATGAGGGTGTTGATGCACATGAGTGTAATGAATACATTTTACTTTATCCCCAAAGAAGCAGTGACCATGTTTTTAAGCTATAGAAGAACTTCTCTTTAATATTTATCCTTTGGTTGATTTGAATGTTTCTTCAATGTGGTCAACTCTTTTTATGAGGATCTTCTTCTGGGGTTGTTGCGTAGCCTGTATCTTTGGATCTTTATCCACCCACCTGTAAAGTTTACAAGAGAATTAAACACTGCCTGCTATGTTGAGATCTGCTTTGGTGATGTGGAGACTGGACTGGACTGGTGGTGATGGTAATAACAGAGTGCTTTCATCTTGATATCCCAAACAGTAAACTTTGATTTGTCCAATTTGTTGAAGTGATTCAGAATGAGATATGCAACCAAGAAAAAAAGTATCCCCTCATAATTGACGGTTTGAGATGTTTAGTGGTGTAAAAGAACATTGGCACATTTTATTGGAGCATTTTCAGGATTTTGTTTCAAGTGAAGTGCTGTGGATTGCTATAGGCAGTGACAAGCCTTTTTTTTTTTTTTTTTTCCCCACTCCATATTCGACATTAAACCGTTGTGGTGGGGGTGGAGAAGTGCTGATGGGAATATTTCATAAAGCCCTACCTATTGAGATGTGAAGGCTGCTGCTGCTGAGGCCCCACACACTTCGTCCTGGACGTTGATTTACAAGACTGCACCACGTTTTTATGTCGGTTGTAGCGGTGCAACAGCATCCACAATGGAACAAGAGCTGAGGCTGGGGTATTTATTTTGCACAACCATGCTGCAGACAAGAAAAATGTGTTAATGCACTAATTTAGTGCTGTTGGCAAAGGTGTGGAGGAAATGACAAGTGCTGCTTTTATTATTTCCTTTTTTTGGTTTCTTGATTTCTATGGAGTTATGGTGTCAAGGGAGTGGTCCAGTGCCATTTTGTGTTTCAGATTTAGTGTTTCTATTTGACTGATTCCTCATCCAACTTCAGAATTAAAAAAAAAAAAAAAAGAACGAAAATAAATTGCACTCTCACAGATTATACTTGATACATTCCCAGTCGGTCCAGAGAGGTTTGATGTGTGGCCAATACTGTAAATGAAAGTGTCAGTGCAAAGTTTACTCTCAATAAAAAAAAAAAAGAAATGAAAGTGCATTGTGGGATTTTTTTTTCTGAAGTGCTTTTGTGACACTGAAAGCCCCCTCCCCTAAACATTTCTCAAAATGTGACAAAAACCATTGATGTTGGGATTCATGTATTGTTTCCTTCCATGGTGAATCCAGTAAAATGGATCAAACATGGACAAGGATTCACCTTTTACTGCTGTAATCCAGACTTAATAAAATCACTACATGGACATACAGTTGACATTTAAGGGGGACACCCAGTTGAAGAAAAAGAAATGACAGATGCTTGAAGGGGGAGAACCTCGAATAAATCTACCTGGGTTTATAGTGACATCTAGTGGCAGACACTAAGCACTCAGGTTAAAAAGCAGAGATCTTACTGGAGACCTCAAATTTAAGTACATTATGGAAAGATTGACAGTTTATCTGCATAATGGGGGGTTTACAGATTTTTCATGTTTTTATCATTCTGTAACTAAGGAATATCTATCAAACTCAGGGACTCCAGAAAAAACTACAAAGAACTGTATATTTGACAACACACAAGGGAAGAAAAACATTCTGTTAAATTCTTCAGTTGCAAGAACTTCCACCCTGTTGGTGACCAAATGGACTAGAATATTTAGAACTAAATTAGTTGAAAATCTTTTAGCAATCCATATTTAGAGCATAGAGTCCACAGATAAACAGCTTTTACAATGATGTCAGATATTTTAGGACAAGTATAATACTTAAGAAGGTTTTTTAAAAGGTCTGTTTCAGTGTACACTCATGAATTTGTGTAGGAAATAAAAACATTATCCTGAAACCCATTTCAATGGAACAGTTGTATTTTTAGAAAGGGAGAAAGTACATATTGACAGTGAAAGATGAGTTCAAGGACACTTGTAAAACAAATAAGATGGTCTAAGTAAATGTAGTTCAGCCTTGTCTATAACAAAATTTAGGAATATTTATCAGGATTTCCCTTAGTGTTTAAATGTTGTTTGTTCCAGCATTCTCACTAAGTTTACTGAAGACATTAAATACCTGGTTGTCAAGGATGTAAGTCTTTCTATTGCAAGAAAATGTTACTTTCTTATTTGAAAAATTTTAAATTTAGCATAACTTTGGACTGCTTATTCATTCATCCTCAAAAAGTTGGAAAAACACCTAAAACATCCAACAACAAAAACTGTCTTGATAATTTGCAATAATTACATGTAGGAAAAGTAATTTTACTCCATTTTGATGCTCTCTACATACATTTTTTATATATTTCACAGATTAATAAGGAAGGTGGATGATAAGAAGAACCCTGCTTTTTACACTTTTATGCTTTATAGTCTTAGTGGAAGGTGATTATCATGCCGTGACATGACAAAATTCAATACATAAATCAATAAAGAGGTGTGTAAAATACGGAATGCCATTGTAACATCTACTATCTCTGTTTAGTGGTAAAGAAAACCTGAGTATATAATTTAAAATAAATGTAAATATATTACTCAGTTGTGAGAAAATATCAATTACCTTAACCTTTAAAAGTTTTATTAAATCAAACATTTTACATTAAGTTTTATAAAGTGCATTTTGTTCATGTACAATTGGTACAACCTGATTAAACACTGTGATTGTAGAGAGGAAATGAAATTCACACTTTAATCTGTGTATTTTTAATTTATTTGGTCAAAAAAATTTTTTTTTCATCTGTCACTGTAGTATTTAAAGAGTTTCAAGTTTCAAAATTCATAACTTAAGAAGCAGAGCTATGTGAGTTTCAATTGACGTTACTGAATTATTCCATTGCATTTTTCAGAATGTAGACTGGTAGGTCTAAAAATGACTCTTACTATTAATGACGATCAGTGTTATTTGAATATGCAGTACCTCATTTCACCGGTAAGCGGAGCTGGAAATACTGCTACCGTCGCTCAATTAATGACGTCGTTTCACCGCGACCTCTACGTAACTCTTACAACAGCGGCCTGTGTCTTCACTTTAGTGCTGCAATTTTTTGTGTCTTTGGTGGAGGATTTGTCTCTTCAGTCCATCACCATCATGAAACTAGTCAGGTGAGTGTTTGTAAAAGGTGGCAGGTTGTCGAATGTGGAGATGCTCGAAGTGGAAACCTTCACCCTCCCGCCGGATGAATTTAGATTTAACGGAGATGAGGCGGGAAGGAGGAGGTGAAGCAAATGAATGGATACTGTGAAGTGTTGCAATGAAAAGAAATGAGAGTATGAAAAGGATACAATTCATGCATTTAAGTGATGCTTTTCGTCGGTTAGAAGTGGATGTAGCCGAGTAATCGGTTGGGTCGTTTTGGGTTACTTTAGTCATCTTAAATGTGTTAACCGTCGTTGTACTGGTTTCCAGGGCGTGTTTGTTTTAGCTGAGCTTCACAAAAGAAGCTCAGTAAATGTTCACAGGTAACGTAATGTATCACCTGTCAAGGATTCTATTTGGTTTTGACTCCATTATAAGATGGAGAAAGACTTTCTAGAGTGGGTTGCTCTTTGTTTTGGTGATGAATGCTAAGCTACATGTGCGGTTAGCATTGAGTGGCTAGCTAATAGAGCAATATCTTAACTTGTGTAACTATTTCTGACACAAAAAGTGGAAATGAGTGCAAACTTGCACAGTCTCAGTTGTATGTGTTGACCCACAGGTTTTTGATGAAATTGAGCCATGAGACTGTTACCATTGAACTGAAGAATGGCACCCAGGTCCATGGTACCATCACAGGTAAGACACAGCATGTACAGGAATCACTTAGCTGAACTACAGGAGATGGATGAAAAATGAAACATACAGTGACTTATATATTATACGGCAAAATGTTATGAGGGTCTGTTCATAAGATTAATAATCCTACAGTACAGAAACATCACACTGATGACGGTGTTTCCACAGCCATAAAAATCCTGAAGATGTCATGAAATTAAAATCACAATGTAGGTGAAGTTGTCTGAAGTTTTGGAGAGGACAATGGAGAAGTCGTTCAGGGTGTCCGCGGTGTTTTAAAAAGTATTAAAAAGTGATAAATCAAAAAAGCAAAATTTAATGGCCTTAAAAAGT
>JAPTYQ010000003.1:5522529-5546222 GCA_029814465.1 Ostorhinchus cyanosoma
TTGAATGCAAACTGCAGGAGTGGGGAGAAAAAAAAATTATATATATACATATATTTTTTTTCCACTCCTGCAGTTTGCATTCAAAACACCACAGTAGATCTGTCATATTTAGACACGAACACTGAAGACAAACTTTCATACGAAAGTCAACCTCAGGATTTTCTTAGGTTGCTGGAGAGACTTTTGCTGCTTTTTCTTTTACTAACAGATTTAACACACCACACTTTTGGATCGTCTTAATGCCAGCGCCACTGCAGTTCTCAGAAAGTTATCAGTTGAATCAATTCTCCTGAATGTTTTGAAGTGAGAATTGAAAAGTCGGGTGTCTCATGTAAGCACATTAACTTCGTGTTAAGTTCTGTTAATGTTCTGCCACGGACATGGAAATGATTATGCAGCTTGTGTTATTGGCTCGGTAAAGTGTTTTTAAAAACCCTGAAAAGCGCGTTGTTGTTGTTGTTGTTGTTATTATTATTATTATTATTATTATAATACACTCACTAGTGCAGTCTGATTGAACAGCTCTTGTTCTGTTTCCAGTATTAACACGTTGAAGTCCTAGAGGGCAAACTTTCTGAAGCCTGTGGTTTATGATACTGCTTGGTATTAGGCCAACGGAGTGCCTGTATTATTTTCTTGTGTTGAAGCCAGATGTATCACATCTGGAGACAGCTGTAAATGTGTCAGTATCTTGGCTTAACTACCCTCTTAAATTTTTCCTTCTCTTTTTTCATCCTACTCAGGTGTTGATGTGAGCATGAACACCCATTTGAAGGCGGTTAAAATGACCCTGAAAAACAGGGAGCCGACTCAGCTGGAATCATTGAGCATTCGTGGCAACAATATCCGCTACTTTATCCTCCCTGACAGCCTTCCACTGGACACTTTGCTGGTCGACATTGAGCCAAAGATCAAGTCCAAGAAGAGGGAAGCAGGTGGGTGCGGGAAAATGTCAACGCTTACGCAGATTGCATTTTCAAGGCATTATTGTATTGGATGACATACACAATGTTCTTTTCAACCATCAACCTTCTTGTGTTGTGTTCAGTGGGAACACATCTAAGGAAACACTCTTATTTCAGTGTGTGACGTTTTAGCAGTGAGCTCCTGTGAGAGTTTATGAAGGAGTGAAAAATGTACTCCTTAATATATAATACAGGATACTACCGACTTTAGAGTACCTGGTCGTCATAGCAGCGCTGCGTGTAACTTCCGTGACATCTGCTCAGAGAGTTGCTGGTAAACTTGCTCGTTGTATGTTGACCTATCAAATTAACACTGAATCTTTTAATCAGCTACCAAGAACAGAAATGTCTGAACCTCCTTGACCAACCACGGTGTTGTTTTGCAGGCTACCGTTGAATTTATTATACACTTCCAAATCAGATTTGTTTTTTTTTTAATGGCATGTTGTGCATTGATGGCGCAGAGACAACTCGGCCTAAACTACTGGCAGGGGCCCTGTTCACACCTGGTATTCAAGAGTCACTTTATCCCTGTGAGGCAATTCAGTTTACAGACCTGGGTCACAGCAAAGAAACAGACAAAAATTTAACAGGACAATAGACAAATAACTGTCATAACTATCATGGCTGACAAGAACTGGACAGCTGAAGGGTCCAGACATTAAGGTGCAATATTGACAAGTGCCAAGGCAATAAATAAGAAGATTAAAGAACAATAGATTATAAAACAACAAGTGCTGTCACTAACGTTTAAAAGCCAAATGGCCGCAGGAATAAAAGAATCAGAATATTGATTGGTTTTCCTGCTTGGGGTGAGCTAGCGCCTCCCACAAAGCATCAGGGAAAACTCAGGACATCATTTGGGTGTGTGATGATACCCCTGGATTTGAGGAGCACCTGTCTGCGCCACAGAGAGTGTAGATCCAGGATCTGCACCCCCGTGATCTTTGTGCATGTTTTCATGATGCTGGACAAACTGTTTTTGTCGCTTACTAACAACCCATAAAACCAAGATTAAAAATGAAAAAAGAAAAGAAAATGTTAAAATACTGTCAATAAATGAATAATAAAAACACATAAAATGGAATGTGAGTGATCATCACTTGGGCTGAAACTCATTTCCCTGCTCTATACCCAAATAAACAAACTCATAGTAGCCTAAACTGTGGTGCAGGCCTTAATTCCAAGTTAAACTTAATTTGGTATGTGGCGTTCACTGTATAGACAACTGGCAGCTTTTTAGGTTGAGTGTTTTTCTTGCCTTCCTAAAGCTGAAGCTTTAGTGAATCTTCAGGCATATATGGGTTTTTACACAATTCTTTCTATTCTATATTTTATTCATACTGTGGACATTCTGTCTCCAAAGAGGAGGAAAAGTGATGGAGATTCACATTGACTTATACATAGAATACAGAGGGTGAGTGACAACTTATAACTAGTTGTGTGGCCATGTGTCCCAAACCACCTATGAATGAGTTCTGAGTGGTCAGACCTAAACGTGTCTGAATGTGTTCACGCTCAGCTTTAGAGCTTTCTGATGCTGATTGGATCATCACTTGGAACACATTAACTCGTCTGAATGGGCCATAGATGTCTCAAAGGACTGGAGTGAAGTCACTCATTGACCACACTGAAGGTTTATCTTTACACGCACGACCTGGGTTTGACCATGGTATCCACAGTATTCATGTTGGGTTATTTGGTTTGCATGGGATAATCAAAGAATAAACCCAGAATTAGAATAAGGGTTAGAGTTTTGGTCTCTGCAAATCAAAGTGCTGCACATGTTTAATTTTCATACTGAAGGAAGTGAGATCTGATTACAGGTGGGTACTTTGGTGTGTACATGCTTTACAGCACATAAATGTTACAGTTAGTGAATGGTCTTGTATATGGTGCATGTACTGTAGTTTCTAATTTACAAAACAGACTCAAGGACATGCTATTGTGTGAATACGGATGAGACTTTATGCAACAGTTAGTTGACCGACCCTAAATTATGTACTAGTGCTGCCTCATCAGTGATGCTCTCTGAATAGGTTGGAGGTTGTTGTTCATTGTGAAGGTTTTGGAAATGCTATATTTCCATGGACACATCAGTGCACGCACGTGATGCCAGATACCCACAGAGTAACAGTGCAGTTGCCAGTTTTTTTTTTTTCACGATAATTATCAGGATGAGCAGAATTACTATATTAGTAAAGAACAGCTGTTTTTATCTTGTGGCAATTAATGCAAATCCTTTGAATAAACCAGAGACCAATTTACAGCTCCTCACTAGAAGGAAATGCTTCTCTTCAGTCAACATGTTGATGGTGTTAAATATAACAACCTATTCATTTTTTTTGCCTGACGCCTCTCTGATGCTGTTCTCTTTTCTGCTCAGTGGCTGGACGTGGTCGAGGCAGAGGACGAGGACGTGGAAGAGGACGTGGACGGGGCCGTGGAGGCCCACGGAGATGATCCACAGGCTGTGCAGTCACTGGTTCCCGTCTGTTTGTACAGGATTTGAGTTTTTCTTGTCTTAGAGGAAACATTTTTTGAATTTCCATGTATTTCCTTTTTTTTTTTTGTACATTAAAATGCTCCCAATGAAGAGGATAAACTTGCGTTTTGTGTGTTATTAGAATATTGTTTAAAAATGTTCTTAATGTTAAATCTCAGGATTATTTCATTAAATGGTTCAACAAAGTTCTGTGAACACCCCTCTATCTCTAACAATACTATTTACATTTACTTAGAAGTACTATAGTCATGGTCCACGTATGTATCATAAAATGGCTTATACATGCCAAAGGAACTATTTTGTATTTATATATGGAAATACGCTCCTTTATCTAGAGAGAAAAGTAAAGCACCGAGTTCTTATTGAGGCGACAGATGACCTTTGAACGGGTTCTGACCCGGATGTGAATAGTAAATCCCGGGAAGTCTATTCAATGATGAGAGTTCAGTATTACAACGGGTTATGGGATGTATGTGTGTCTGTGAATGGTAAACGTTTTCCCTTTGAATAAAGAATATAGATGTACAAACACTGCAGGTTCAAACCAACGCGGTTAAGCTTAAAGAAACCGAATGTAATTCCGTAACGAATCAATGAACAGGTTTGAGTGGTCTGAAAACTAGGTTAATGTTTAACCTGAATACAAGGCACTTCAGTACTATATTTAACAAGGCCCGACAGGTAGGTCCTGGTTCCGGTCCTCAACTGATCCCTGGAACCACTGCACCGTCAGTCATGTCCGCCGACGGTCACTTCACGTACTTCGCTTTTGGAAGTAATCTATTAAAGGAAAGACTGCAGCTGGCGAACCCCACTGCAGAGTTCTGCTCTACCGGCCGACTCAAGGTACTGGCTTCATTTTATTAAGAGTGACAGAAATGGTTAATTTCGTGTGTGTGTGTTTGGGTCTGCTTTGCTAACCGGACTGTAATGCTAATCGCCGGCGTGCTTCATTCATAGATTCTCAGTCCGTTCTGTGTCTGAACACTTGACATACGGGTTCTGTATGTAACCTGCACGTGAAGGACTGAGAGCTGTTAAATAAGTCAGGTCACACCGGAGCAAGTTCCAGTTATTTTGTGGCTAACATGACTTTGTCCCACAAAGCAGTTGTAACATACTAGTTTCGGTGTGACTTCAGTGACACTCGGAGGCGGAAGTGATGACTGGACTGGACCTCCTCTGGTTATTCCTTTACATCAGGGCTGTCAAACTCATTTGAGTCCGGGGCCACATACAACCTAATATGATGGCAAGTGATCCACACCAGTCAAATAATAACCTATAAATAAATCAGGGGTGTCCAACCCTGGTCCTCGAGGGCCGATGTCCTGCATGTTTTAGATGTTTCCCTCTTCCAAAACACCTGGTTCAATTCATGATCAGCTCATCATCCAGCTCTGCAGAAGCCTGATAATGATGTAATGGCTTCCAGTTGAGATGGAAGAGGGAAACATCTAAAACATGCAGGATACCGGCCATCGAGGACCGGATCTGGACACCTGTGCTCTAAACCAGGGGAGTCTAGATCCGGTCCTTGGGGGCCACTATCCTGCATGTTTATGTTTCCCTTTTCTATCACACCTGGTACAATTAATGATCAGCTCACCATCATGCTCTGCAGAAGCCTGATAATGATGTTATGGCTTTCAGGTGAGATGGAAGAGGGAAATATCTAAACCATGCTGGACACTGGCCCTCGAGGACTGGAGTTTGACAGCCCTGTTTTAATTATGAAAATGTTTACATCTACAAACTGTACTTGAACATAGCATGAACAAATACAAACAGCCTGAAAAAAAGTGCAGTTTTAACTATGTTATGCCTCAGCTTATCATTTACACATGTACGTTACAACTTACACAGTGGATCTGCAAAGGCATTAAACTTTTAATTACAGGCATAATAGTGTTAAAATTTCACTTCTCTTACAATATTTTGTGTTCTGGTTTTTGGTGCAAGAATGGCTGGTAAATGTAAAGATTTTTGTGTAGTTTTATGGGGTTTTTTTACACTACAAGATCCACTTGAGATTGAATTGTGTTGTATATGACCCTTGAACTAAAAGGATTTTGACACCCCTGATTTCTAATATCTTGAGTGTAATTTTTGCATTTCACAAATTCATCCCACAGGCAGATTGGACCCTTGGGTCATATGTTTGACATCCTTGCCTTACATAATAACAGTGGTGTAGCTTTAGGACTTCCCTCCACAGACCAGCTGCAACAACAGGACTGTACTGCGTGTTCGAGCCATTTGAGGAACGAAACAACCTCTTTATTTTTTGGACACAAACATACTTTAGTTCCCCCTCCCTGCACATCACAATCAAGTAATAAAAGGTCTTTTTTGTTTAGCATGCATGCCTCATCACCTTTTGTCCCTACCCCCCTCCTTCTTCTGTCTCTGTGCATCTGTATTCACAGGACTATAAGTTGAACTTTGGCCTCTGGGAGGAACATGTGGATAATGTCTGGCACGGCGGTGTGGCCACCATTGAGTTCTGTCCAGGCGCAGAAGTGTGGGGAGTCATCTGGACTTTGAGCAACAATAACCTCACAAGCCTAGACAAGTGAGACACAAACATGAAACACACACCTGTTAATGAATATCATGGGATGTTTGTGTGGTAGAAACCAGCTTTTCTGCATTATCAGCCAGGAAGGGGTGTGCCAAGGAAAGTACTCTCCGCTGGAGGTGACGGTGGAGACCGAGACGGGCCAGATGCTCTGTAGGACATATCAGATGAACAACTTCTGTGCCTGTCCTCCTTCTCCTCAATACAAACAGGTGTGGGTATGCAAATACACAAACACTCCAAAAGAAAAAACCCTCCTCTGCACAAGATATGGTATAATCTGCCAGTGATAAATTACATATGTATGTAATGTAGTATGTGCCTCTGTTTCATATTAGGTGGTGTGTTTAGGTGCAGAACAGAACGGACTACCAATGGAATACCTGAAGAGACTGAAGGTCATTCAGACCAATAGCTACAGCGGCCCATCCATACTTGATCAAATCAAATCAGTTATGAAGTAGTTTTGCATAAAATAAACTATGATGATAATGAATGAGAAATAATAAGACTGTCTTAACAATAGTATATTTTACTATAAAAGGAAAGCTTCAAGGAATGTCTTTTTTTTTCCTCAACAGTGGTCAAATACATTATGTTACATAGAAGAGGTGTTGAGTTTTCAGATGTCTGTGTTGAAAATATACAGGTTTTGAAATTCACTGTTCAACTGTGACATTTGTCATAACTTGACGACTTATGAAGCCATTGGGTTTTTCTTGTTTATAAACATGTATCAAAAACTGAGGATGACTCACAAAATGTTTGCTTGATAAATTACATAAAGAAATAAACTGTATTCAGATGAATATAAAAAAAGGAAAACAATTTTCTTAATAACAAGTAACAATAATGTGAAACAATGTAGAAATACTTAATATTCCAAGAATATCAAACAAAGTGTGTTGAGGGACTTTTATGTTTAATTTCTCGAAAAACCCCCAGATATAATTGTTTATGAGGTTGTGTGAAGAATTCTGAGTTGCTGTATAACTAAATTGATTACTATGTTAGAATTTAATGTTTTAAGACCTTTTTGAGTGAGTTTTTGAGCTGAATTTGATATGATAAAATGATATGATCAATAAAAATGACAATGATAACATTTTTTGTTTTTATCCAAGTGTGAGGTATTGTATCAGGTATCAGCTGTAACATTTTTACCACCTGCCTAATATTGTGTTTGGCACTTGGGCCAGCTGTAAAGTTTTTAAAGTGCTTTATGAATAAAGATGCCATGGTATGGTATGGTACGGTGCAGGTCCTCTTTTGCTGCCAAAACCAGCTCTGACTCAAAGCCTGGACTCCATCAGACCTCTGAAGGTGTTCAGTGTGGTCTTAGACCAAGAGATCAGCAGTAGTATTATGGGATGGGATGTGGTGCCTCCATGGATTGGACTGTTTGCCCAGCTCGGTCATTATGCAGACCAGGGTTGGAGATGTTCTGACCTAATTATGTGGCCATCTCAGTTAAGCTCTTCAAAGTTTTTGTGCTTCCAACACTTGAACTTTGAGGACCATATGTTCAGTATTCAATGCCTGGTATTTCTCAACTACTGACAGGCAAACAACTTCACAGCAGTATGACTGATCAGTGTGTGTTCCTGTGCAGATGCAGGTATTATATAGGAATAGGTTTTAAGATTAGTTAGTTTGATCTATATTTTGAAAATGGGTGAATACATGTATGAAATAAAGACAGTACTAGGTCTAGTGGTGGGTTTACAGATTCTGTATCAAAAATGTGGACTTCAATGCAGAAGAGTTAGAGGAATTTTCAGTTTATAAATTAATGCCATGAGCTGGACTTTTCTGTCATAGTAAGTGATGTTACGGAGAATGTTTTGTCTTTTCCAGTCTAACTTTGTGGATGTCATCTTTTTATCTTACTCTTTAATAAAATCACTATTTTCATTTATAATTGCCTGCAATGACCTAAAATTTATAAAATTGAAGTCAAGATATTTTAAGACTTGTGAAGGACCTGAGACACCCCTGTATGTGAATATGTATTGAAAATGTAACTTCTCAGAGTAGCATTAGATCTGTTCTTTTATGTTATGAGCTGCCTTTTTCTCAAATCATTCTAAGAGAGCAGTTTGAAAGACATACGCTACAAACAAAAAGTTGAGGATATATTTTTTTTTGTCCTAGGTGATATTTATTAAATCTGTCCACTTTTTTTTAGCATTCCCCTGGTCCTTCCATTTGCTTGTTTCCTATTATGTGGAGTTCACATGGTTCTGCTTGAATGAACACTGCCAAGCCAGGGTGAGCCTTATAGTAATACAATTGTACACTTGAGGTGCTTGTTTTTCTGGTCCGATTTTTATATTATTCAAGTCAACAAAAGCCAAAATGAGATGTTCTTTTCTTTGCTTGTTTCTTTGATGATTTGTCACAATTGTGGATCTGTGCGATGTCATTTTGAAACCACAGACGTGGCTAGAGCAAATCAGTTCCTTGAAGAATGTCCATAACTTTTTGTTTGTAGTGTAGGTTTTCTTTAGCATTGTTTATGAAAATGAAAGGTGATGGGTCATTTAATGAAAAGGAAACAACTTTATTATTTTGTCTTACATATCAGCCTCAGACAAGATAAGAATCTGTACCGCTCCAAAACTTCTCCATCCTCTAGGAATTATAGAAAATACAAGTATAGTACAAAAACAGCTCAATAGAGAACAGAAATGTAGAAGATGACAAAAGTAAAAACATCCATTATTTATACTTTTATATTTTATGAATCTCTAGGAAGTAAATTTCCACAAGTCCTTTGAAAATATGCAGACTTCACAATGGCACAAATCATATGTCGACTATAAACAAAGCCTCATGCAAAACAGGGTCCGAGACTTCCAATAACCAAATGTCCAGTAGCTGAAGATTAGGCTACTTGACAGCTCAAACATTGTACATTCTCAGTGATTTGGCTTCTGCAAGTTGAACATTCATCTGAACAGCCTGTTGGAATTGGAGAATGACCACCTTACATAGTTAACATGTAAAAAAAATAAAAAAGGAAAAAACTGTGCATGTGACAAATAGGTCCAAATACAGTGTGTAAAAACAAAAAAGTCATTAAGGACAAGCATACTAATCAGACATGTGCCAGAAGTGTGTGTGTTTGTGTGTGTGTGTATGAATAAAAGCAAACAGGCAAAGAAAAGACATTTTGTAAAATGAACTTAAAGAGGTGCAAAAACAGACAGCAGATCAGTGCTTAAGTTGAGGTCAGTAGCCATGATTTAATGAGACTATAACCAGCTAAATAATGGGGTAGTTGAACACTCCAATATTGTGTCACAGACATTGTATTAATCACAGGAGTATCAAAACTTTTGAGCATGAGCATTTATGTGGAAAATAACACCATTGATATGATACTGAAGTCAAATGAAGCACTACTAAAAGGAGGCTACGTGAACAAACTGCCCTCGCAAGCATCTATCCAGGAAACGCATGGTATAGATTCCATGAAAACAGTCTCTAGTGATTGAACAGAAAAAAGCCATCAATAAAATGTCAGGCTGTTTTTTTACTCATTTGCAGTAACAGATTGCTCCATTTCAATAGACTTCTGGACTTCCTCAGTCTGCTCCATCTGTTCTTCATCCGGACAAACAGTTTCACTTTCGTCCATTGGTTCCGGTTCATCGTTGTCAGCATTTTCTGTGTCATCTGTTGGTTCGGGGGGCTTCTGCTCTGGGATGAGGAGGTTGTGCTTCACTTTGCTCAGTTCAGTCATGTTGAAGCCAAGGAGAATGGTGGCAGTGTTCCTCTTCAGGGTCTTCATGCACTTACTACGTTTCTTACTAAAGAGGGCTGCCAGCTCTCCTTTGGTGAGTGACAGTCTCTTGCACAGCTCATCGCTCTCAGCTTTGGTCGCGTATGGGTTAACATTGAAGTACTTGGAAATGAATTCTCGACGCTCGTCATTGCAGCGGCGCTCGATCAGGTTGGGTTCTATAGCTAGCTTTACTGTGGGGTCAACTTGAGGTTCAGGCTCTGGTGTGGGCAACAGCTTTTCCTGTACTTGCTTTTTGCGCCTGGCTGCCTTTTCTTCTCTCTCTCGTTTGTTGGATTCCATAACCTCCCTCCATGCTGCCTCTAGTCTTTTCTTGGACTGCATCTCGGCCTCAGTTTCTTTAGGGCCGGCACTGGGTCGGCTGGCAGAGTGTGGTGCTGGAATCACTTTCGCTGGAGCCAAAGTTTGTTTAATGGTTAGCCCTTGTGGCACTTGAAGAAAGTACAGGCCTGATGGCTGAGTGAGCTGCTGAGGTGGCTTGGGTGGTGGTTGTGCCCCTCTTCCACTGGACAAGTCCTCAGTCCCTCCTGTGGGTTTAAGAACTTGTGGCTGTTTCGGTGAACAGCGGCACCGCTGTATGTGGAGCATTACTGCCTGCTGGGTGACCTTTCCTGTGTACACTCCATTGCAGTATATACACTTAAAAGCCTCAGTCTTTAGGATTGCATGAATGGTGGGAGCAACATAGTGTTTTTGTTTCAGATGCTGAAGGTGTTTGGCTTCATTATGGAACTTCTCATCACAGAAGGGACAGCATGAGCTGTTGATTTTTGCAGGTGCTGAACAGATGTCAGGCTGGCTGCTGGGCTGCAACTTGAAGTAGATAAGGTCAAGTGAATTTGTGACCAGAGCCAGATTAACTTCGTGCTCTCCTAGAACCTCTTTTGGTCCAGTAGTGTGGACATCGAAGTGGGGGAACAGGATTCCTCCCATGCTTTTAGTGTACACCCTGTATTTTTGCCTAAGGAAATCACTATATGCCTTGCTTGCAGGATTGTGTACCTTTACATGTTCAGTAAGCTGTTTAATTGAAAAGAATGTTGCTGAGCATGACAAACAATTCAGGCCATGCAGCAAGTGTTGAAAGACACTCTTTTCTGATAGCAGAATTTTGCATGTTAGACATTTAACAGTCTTGTCAGGCATTTTCTTGAGGAAATTTGCTCGAGCAGCCACGCTTTCTGTCTTGATTGTGGAGGATTTTGTCTGATGAGCCACCTCTGTATGCATCTCAAACACATTAGAGGGAAAAAGTTCATTGCAGAGGGGACAGGTAATCCACTTCTTTGTTTGTGATGAGTTGCTCACTTGTTCTACAGGTTTAAGAGGGGTATTTGTGCTCTGAGAGGAAGGCATTGCAACCTGCAGAGGCGCGAACGTGTATGTTGGCATGCCATTTACTTTGTTGCCAGTTGGGATTAGGTGACTGAGCAGAGACTGTGACGTCAGCATGGTTCCTTGCAATGACATTTGGTTTGCTGATGCATTTTGTGCAGCCACAGCTGGCTTAGGTACAGTTCCAGGACCGGACGCCATATTGGCCTGCAGTCCCGATGGAAGAAGGATTTGTTGCGCTAGTTGATTTGATTGCGGTTGTGGCTGCGGTTGAGGTGGAGGTTGAGGTGGAGGTTGAGGTGGAGGTGCCAGGGTTAGGGGTGCCTGCTTAAGAGACACATTAGACACTGTGGGAATCTGGACCATAGAGGGTCCTTGAGGCAAAGCACTTCGAAGAGCTATTGTGGCACCAGGCTGAAGCAAACCTTTAGCTTCAGCACTGGCCAGCTGCACAAGGGCCGATGCTTGAGGGGGCAGAAAAGCTTGATTAGATCCAGGGGAACATATCAGAGTTGTACTGTTTGGAGGTCCTTGTAATGTCAGTACAGCTCCAGCGTGCTGGCCATTGCTTGGTAAAACCAGAGATTTACTGTTTAACAAGTGAGGCTGCTGTAGTTTAGGGGCAATATTTGGAAACGTCAGAAACACGCCATTTCCATTGGCTGTAGGTTTAATGGTATAGTTCTTGTTCTCATGAATTAAATTCTGCACCTGTGTGCTGACCGAATAATGTGCTGGTGAAACCAGCATGTGGTGCAACATTTGGTCTAGGTTTCCAGTGTTCCCCTTACACATCTTACAGCAGTAGATCCTTGTAGATGTGCCACCTTGAGTGTGTAATCTGTAGCCAATATACTGTTCTGTTAAACCCTCAAGATGCTTGAGAATGATGTGCTTCTTCATTGCAAATATAGAAGAACTTGGGTATCCACATTTTCTGCACTGATACCTCTCATTTCCACGATGGGTGGGTACTATGCTTTCCCTTGCCGGTTGGACATGGGGAGGGAATTTGGCATGAAAGAACAGCGTGTGCTTCTTGAGATCCTTGGGGTTACCGATGTAGGAGCACTGAGAACAGAGTGCCAATGCACAGAATGCCTGCACATATTCATGGCAGCGTGAAACATGGCTCCTGAAGTTATAGATGTTTTGTGAGGAGTACTTGCACATGCTACAACACAGAGCCCGGGACCTGTAAGTCCACTAAAGAGACAGGGAGTAAAAGAAAGAACAAAAACATGTTTAAGATGAAAATATCTAAAAATTAAGGCATAGTATTCCAAATAAAGTCTTCAGGTAGCTATTGGGTCCTAACAAATATTTAATGTTATAGTTGATTGTTTAAAAAACATCAAACACTTCCAACTGGAGTTAAGTGCAACACCCACTTTTTTGTGTAGTCTGCCATTGTATCCATCTGTAAAATTGAACCACTCTGTGTCCTCAAACACCTCTTCTTCATCCTCTTCCTTCTCAGACTTTTCTTTAATTTCCTGGACAGTAGAAATAGAAAACATTTCTTGAGTATTTGAAGCAATGTCACAGTAAGCATTCAAAGTTTCTCCTAAATGTCCAGACAAAACAAGATATATGAACAATTCTGTCTTTGTAGGGAAATTTGGCTTGGGTGATGGTACTACACACAGCTGCAATAGCTAATATATGAAAAGACAAGGTCAGTGGTAAATCAAAAACAGGATGATTAGAATAAAAGTAAAGAATAAACATGTCAAATATTTACATGTCTTGGGAGATAATAAAATACAGCCACAATTAATGACTACTTTCATTGTCAATTAACCTGTCAATTATTTTTTGATTAACTGATTAGTTGTTTGGTGGGCAAAATGTTGATCAATGTAGTACAACTTACAGGTTATGAAACACGATATAGACCTGAATGATAAAACCTGCCAGTACAACACAGATGAACAGTACAATCATTACATCACAGGACAAATGACTAATTACACACTTCACCAGCAGAAATCTACATACAAACTGCAATAACATTAAGGAATATTTACACAGATTTTCACAACCATTCAGTGCTATATGGGAAACCCAGGGAAACATGGAAAAAGGTATGGATTTTGAGCTGGGTGGTATAATAACAGAAGAAATTAGGGTGGAGGGAGTGTCGCCATATATGTGGACAAAAACTCAAGTGGAGAGCATGTCAACCTTTGTAGACAATCTCCTAGTAGGAGTGGGTGATATGGCAAAAATAAATCTTGATTTTATCACGATTCTTTACACTGATCTTTGAGACTAATTTGCAAGTTTCTGAACAGTGCAACCAAACGGTTTCCCTGTGTAAAACATAGCCCTAAAAGAAAAAAAAAATTGCCAAGACCCTTCCAAAACATTTTTAATTTAATTTGTGCAATTTTGCCAACTTGTGACAAGAATATAAACATACTAAAATGTGAACAACGCTCTGATTAAGTGCACTGTTGAACATAAAGACTAAACTGCACTTGATTTTTGAGGTAGCTTTCAATAAACATGAAAAGCAAAAAAACAAAAAAACCCAAAAAATACAGAACATACTGTTTGGATGCTGTCTCTTCAACTGATTGAACAGGTTCATAGTGTTGACATACTTTATTCTAAGAGTATAACGCGACGGACGTATATGTGGGGGACACGGAGGACTCACGTCCTGCTCCCTCAGATTAAAGTTTCTGAAGATAAGTTAAGGAAAATTAGCAGTACAACAGCAGCAGCCTTTAAAGGCTTCTACAGAGTCGGGTATACTGTGCACATGTGAGTGCACCTACTCTGTGTGCACTATCCGCGGACGTTGGAGGTTTCAGTCGAGCGTACGAAATTCCCATTCAAAAACAGGTTGATGTGCGTGGACATCCATGGAGTCAAGTATGGCTGACTCTGTTGAGGCCAAGTCTTAAGTTATGATAGACTTGCCCTGCCATTTTAAGTTTCACTTTCACAGCGTGTACTCATCGTGCGGCACAGAACGCACCCCCATATGAACCCCTCGATTCCACAATCTCTGCTTTGTCAGATTGTCAATACATTCTAATCTTTCACAATCCAATATCGTCATGTCGCACAACCCCATCTCCTAGGCAGTATAAATACGGAAATTTCTTAAGAAAAAAATAAAATTGCCATCAGCAAAATGTGAAGGACTGGATGGAGGGCTCTGACTGTTGTCTGTGCCTTTGCACTGACCAGTGGTTCAGAGTAACCAGTCTTATTGGAGCCTTAGTGGCGTGATGGAAGGCGTGATTGCTGATGCATTCAACTATCACATAAAAATACCGTTATGATGACGTTGTAGTAGAGATGATTAGCCACTTGTTGCTGTTCATTCTGCGGTCACTGGTAAGTAAAAGCCTAGCAATAATATTTCATACACATGCAGTACACCTAATCAAGACAAGGAGACATTTACTACTGAACACTGAAATACATACTGTAAATAAAAACTGCATTTTTGTATTTGCTTTTTACGGTTTGTGAACTGTATCAAATATCAATCTAATTTTATTTATATAGCACCAAATCATAACAAAACTTATCTCATGACACTTTACATGTAGAGCTGGTTGAAACCACACTCTTAAGGAAATTGCATTGACAGAAGTGACAGGTCTCAGAGTTTTCTGTTGCTGCTCAGAACTCTCCACCCCTTTTGGCTGTCATGTATGGTCTTGCCAAACCATTACATTTTCTTTACAAGTTTTCAATTTTTTTTAACCAATGATATTTTGTGAGTATTACTTTCTCCCAAAAGGAAAACAAAAATGGGAAGGCCATTCACATGGCAACACGCTTCCCTCATCAATGAGCATTTTTCCTTTTTTCCCTTTTCATGTCTAACACTAATGAACAATTCTAGATCTTGCACATTTTAAAAAATACAAACTATAATGATAATAGTCAAATACATTTCTGATAGTGAAAACAATGCAGTGTAAACGTTGACAGAAAATGACATTTCTGTTAGTTCCATCCAATTGCTTTTACACAGGTGCAGACTATTATCATTATGAAAGATTACTACCTTGAAATCAAATTACTGCAATCATGACATGTCTATAAAACAACCAAATGCAAATGATTGGAATTGCCCTCTAGTGCCACTCATGTCTTATTAAAAATCACTTTTTAATCATATTATGTTTGTTTTCAAGCACTGATATCATAATTCCAATGAATTCCAATAACCAGTTTTTAACTAAATAAACAGCACCAGCAACCTATTATAGTCTCTACTATTTATTTTGATTAACAATAGTCAGGAAAAATACTAGGCTAATAAGCAATTTTATGACGACTGTAACAGTACAAATCTAAAATCCTTCCAAAGTATATTGGTTTTTATTTCTTAATGACCACAAAAATCCACCATAGAACCTGAGGCTGTAAAATCCAAAGGTTGACATTTCTCATCAGTGGCTACATCTTACAGGCGTAGGTTGTTTTGTGACTTTCATTATAAACAATATTCCAGGATGCAGACTCATCAAGGCTGAAAAATGTAAACCTGGCCCATGAGCATGATCCCCCAGGGGAAAATACTTTAATTATCTGCTTTAACAAGTAGTTTCACAGGGATTCTTTGATAACAAATGATTCCACCAAAAGGGAAGCTTACATCTATAGTTATAATGGTACTTACTTACTTGCTTACTTCCCATTTATAATCTACTCACTAATGAAAACTCTCCTCTTCACACCAAGAAGTGGCTTCTGTGTTTAAGATGATACTGACAGTCCATCAGTCAGACACATAGTTTGTGAAACCTACCTTCAGATGCTTTTGGCAGTCCTCCAAGCCAATCTCACATAGGATGTTCTTCACAGCCCTACGTGCCTTACGGATGGTCTCAACATTTCCAACAGGGGCCTGATACATAATTCCTCACAAAGCCTGATGGATGAAGAGAATAACATATTATTATATTATTATACTACAGACAAGTATCACAAAAATTTCAAGCGTATGAAAATATCAATGATGCATTTAATTTCAAGTACACAACAGGCCATAAAGGTCTACACTTAGATTTAAGTCAGCAAACAGATTATTCTATTGGTTCTGTTAGGTTCTCATTTCTGAAACAACCATCAGTTTGATAGAAAGCATACAAATTGGACTGTGTTTCAATGGCAAAAGGTCATTTTAGTCCAGATTGACCTGTTCCAGAGAGATGGGTGCATCAGGATAGAGAAGAGACATGATGAAGTGATTACCCATCATGACTAATGTCTGGGGTTGCTTCAGTTGGTCAGGTCTGGATTCTGCAACATGTGTCCATAAAATGACTTCAGCTGACTGTCTGATACTGAATGACGTGTGGATTTTTCTTCCTTAATAACAAAGGCAGGTTCCAAAATGCCCATACCGGGATTCACGAGGCTCAAACTGAGTAAGAGTGGTTCAGAGAGCATGAGACATCATCATCATCATCATCATCACTTACACACATGGATTGGCCACTACAGAAACCAGACCTGAACCCCAGAGAGAATCTTTGGGATGTGATGGAGAGGAATTTGCACCGCAGTCTGACTCTCCCATCATTAATATAAGATCTTGACTGAAAATGTAAGCAAATCTGTATGGAAATAAATGCTGTGTCATTTATTGAGGCTTTGCATTTGCATTGTGTAGCACAAACAAAGTCAAAGTGAATGTGTCCTAATATCAAAGTTAAAGACAATCCCGCTCAATTTTTTTTTTGGCCACACTGTGCATTTATGTGTTTTCCCAAGGCCAAGCAATGAACAAGTTGTCAGTTAAATTACTTATTATGTGTACAACATTTGACCTTAACAGTGGTATTTGGATGTGAACGATTATAAAAAAAAAAAAACCAAATTATGAAAAAATGTTTGCCTTTGCAGAATTAAAATGGTAACAGTGAACACATGAAAAGAACAGTTGTTGGCTTGTGGAGCTTTGAAAATAGTTATTAGATCCCAATGAGAAAGTAGTGAAAAGTAAACATTTGATATAAATATGACCTGTGAAATCTGTTGGGTTTTGTTTTGTGCATGAGACAGAAATTTGCTAAAAGACATATTAACCATTTACAAATTGTATTTCTTTTTTAAAATGAACAACAAAGCATCCTAATTTTCTCAAGAATAAGTAGTGCATAGACTATCGTCTGATACTGTACTTGTAAAAACTGTTTTGTCTACTTGTTCCTAGAATAAAATCTCAAAAGGTAAATAGCTTAAAAGCTGATCTACTTATTTTCTAGTTACTTAAATACAGTTATTTCAATGTGGAAAAACTATACAGGTTAAAAAATGTAATTACAGTAAATCCAATTTAACTGTAATCAGCTAATCTATATGGTGCTGATACCAACAGGTGCGTCTCCATTCAGTGTTATGTTTTAGTGCTATGATGACAGTTCTATGAAGCTTAAAAACCTGGTACTTTTAAGTTTCACTCATTAAAATCCATTGGAATCTAAGTTAAAAATGTATATGAATATGGTCGGAAAACACTAGTACTGCAACATTATGGTCCAATATGCCTGCATCGACCGTCACTTAAGATACTCAAAGCATTGATCTACTTGTTTAAAAAAAAAAAAAACTACATTAGCACGATGCTAATAAACATTCAAACATGAACAGCTGATTTGTAAACAGTTTATCTTCTCTTTATGCATCACATTACCTGCAATAGATACAACTATAACGAATATTATCCATTACTGATGGATTACGAAGCTATTTACTTTCTAGAGGAAACACGCTATCTACGAATATTCAGACCAGATCTAACTCTACAGTTTCAACAGCTGTGTTCGCAGACAGCTCTGTGGATGCTGTCTGTGGTGGAGTCAGTAAAAACCCACTGCAGCTGATAGCAACACGCCGGTCAATGAGCTGGTCACGCCGCTTCTTCGCATCAGAAAAGCATGCACAGCCTCCTCTCACATATTTACCTCGTCCAATTTCAGTGTCGGTCGACGTTAGTTGTCGCTGTGCCACCTCCGACAGGGTTAAGGCTTCCACTTCCACCCGCCCTCAAGTGTGTGTGTCGGTAAACTGCGCCCGCTGAAACCGCTGCGCAGAGACACTCATCAGAGCAGCGCACTCCGTGCAGATACACTACTCTATAAGTAATGTAGTCAAATATTAAAGAAAATGTTTGCGAACCTCCTCCGGAGATAAGTTATTTTTGGTCTAGCTTTTGTCCCTTTCTTTCTCTATGGAGGAAAAAATGGCGCTCAAGTTCAGGATATGACGTAGGCGTCCTCATTTGCATACTGCACCAACTGACCAATGGGAGCTTCCTCAACTATAAAACTAAATAAGGGTTTATTGTTCTATTTACACTGCCCATCACTATTTGAGATATCCCTGTTGATGTGTTTCCACTTCAGTTTGTGAACTTAATGCACTCACTTAGTTGTTAAGTGGATTTTTGTTGTTCTGTGACACATAGCTAGGGCAGGGGGCGTGGCTTCAGGGCCCCCTCCATTTAGTCACATGGTTTATGACTAAAAGGGACCAATGAGCTGTCGAGAAAATGAGCTAAATGGGCGGTCCCTCTGTTGTGACGTCATATCATGCTACTTTTTTAACCAATTACATTCATCTACCATTTTGATATGAGGAGAAGATAATTTACTAATAAGTTAACAATACTTTTGGTTTGAATAGTTTATATAAAATGTGAATCATTAAAAAAAATTACAGCTAGCTAAAACATCATAATATATAGGAAAACAGTTGCGAAATTTAGTTACAATTTGACTTTTTGTACATTTGTACAATTTGAGTCAACATTTTCTCGCAATAGTCGTATGTTTATCTTTCTTGGCTAACAATTTTCATATACCGTGATAATATTTAAGTGAAAGGCAAAAGTGCAAAGGCAACTCACCAGGGTGACCTCCTTCCTAACTTCTGACAAATTATAAAAGTGTTATATGAAATGAACAATTTTTGACTAGCAAATCATTTTTCACTTGGAGGTCAGTGCCATTTTTTAACCCCACCAAAATGAACTGTAGTTGTCTATTAGTTCCATCACATGACACTAATTCGGCTTAACAACTAAAATTTGTATAGACGATTTTGGACGTCAGAACAAAGTATTTTCCTAAATATTAACTGTGACTAGTAAGGCCATAGCTAGTATTACAACCTGCAGTAAGGTACAATGTCATCGCAGAAAACCAGATTAAATGGCAGCTGGTATGATGGCTGTACTGCAGCAGAATTTCTCACCATAGCAGGGTCTCATTCCAGAGGTAATGCATCTGAATGGAACATCATCTCCAAACATAGCAATGATAAAACAAGTCTTCACTTTGTTCCTTTTCCTTGATATTTTTATTCACATCAGTTGCTGTATTATTTATCCAGACATTTAAGTAGATATGTGTTGTGTTTCTACTTGTATGCTGCTCCTGGATGCCATTCTGTGTGTACATGTATAAGTGGTTCCCATTTGATTAATAAATGCTCTTCTGTCTTTTCATTATTTACTATCACTTTGCCCATTTCTCCTCTATACACTGAATTTTGTGCTCTGTCCTTCATCTGAACTTCCACTGATCTTATTACCAGACAAACTGAAATAAAGAAGGCTTCATGTCCTATTTATTGTAAACACAACATACTGGTTTGGAGATCTAACGGCTACTCTCAAAGAAGCCTTGGATTATCTTCAATTAATGTGTTACTTGGACAACACACTCAAGGGCCAAAGTACTGTAACAAATACAGATGGTGGAAAGTACATCTGGAATGCCTATAGCATTTTCATAGGTTTTTTGTCCCACTTAGTAATCCATCCTTTCTGTTTAAAGCTGCTGTGAAGAGGAATTCTCCCTCTTGAAGGACACTTAATAGTCATGTACTTTTCACCTTTATAACACCTGTAAGCTTGTTTGACACTCAAAAGTTATTGTTGTATTGTATGTGTGTGTACTGTACTGTGTTAATACTACCAACTGTTTTCTGATGCAGTGTGATATGAAATTTATCTAAACACTGCCAGCCTATGTTGAGATTTCTTTCTCTTTTGGGGACTGTCTTCTTGAAACCACATTAATGCATCTGTACAATAGACCACTAACAAAATAACTCTTTGGTCTGACAGTCAGTTTTTGAATTGTGGTGCAGGTTTTTAACAGATACTGTAAGAAGTGGGTGAAGAGAACTTCTATATCCTCAATGGCAAAGATCACACATACACAGGACAAATGATTTCAGTCAGAAATGTATTAAATTAATCACTTTCATTACTTTAACAAGCACAATTTACAGTCAAAAAATGGGCTATGGTCCATTAGTGCCTTAGACAGCAAGTAATTAATACATCAGTAATTTGTAACACAAGGACAGGATTCTTTAAAAACTGCCGGTTAAGTCAGGTCATCTTTTACAATATTAGACATTTAGCTGTACAAGAGACTGTGCATTATGGCCCTCATAACAATAAAGGCATGAGGAAAAGTTGTTTTAATATTTGCACTGCCCCAGAGAGGTCATGTACAACTAACTTGTGTTTGACTTCAGATACTGATCATATATGCTTGAGCACTCTTCAGGATAGGGTCGTTTGCTGGTTTTTCAGATCATAGGAGGATGAGGAATAACCCCTAATCTGACAGATCTGAGAAACCAGGGCTGCATTGTGAAATGTCACAGTATTTATTTAACCTACAAAAGATTTTGTGCATTGTAAACCTGATTCACCTCTCTCTATTAGAGGCCAGGAGTGCCTTTCTAAATGTGAATGTAGCTTTCTATACACCAAAGCCACATCTCAGTGTTGAGAAATTATCCCATAGCAGATCCTTCATGCCTTATGAGTAAGGGAAAATGACTGAGGTCACAAATGGTAAATCACAGCACACTTAAATCCATGTAGCGTTAAAAAAACACATCAATATCTTGTCAGAAAAACACTGTTGATGGGTCACTGCATAATACCTGGGCAAAAATACACTTAAAGTTGGAGCTTTTAACATGCCCCAGTACTATCTGAATCCAATAAATAAAATGTAATGAGGTGAACTGCAATAATAGGTTACGCCATTGTCATAATTTCATTTAAATTATGTGGTGTTTGAAGTAGAGTCTACACAAGGCACTGACTCCTTCAAACGCCTCAAAAATCATATACAGACAAAACTGATGTGTTCAAGAGACACACAATTTACAAGACTGTTGACAGGTAATCAATAGAGAACATGATTTAAATTAATTGTGCATTTGTAAACTGGATTTTAGTTAGGAAACAACCACCCCAAAAAGGCTGGGGGTCCCATCTCCAAAGAGTCATCCATTTTGTTGCATAATGTCATTCGAGCTTGGGCTGGACTTTTTTTTAAGCTGACAGGTTTTGTTTTTCTTTAGGTCAATTAGAGAGAGGAGCAAACACGAGAAGATTATCTTCCAGATACCTTTTTTAATCATTTGAGGTATGAACCATTAGCTATAAGCCAACAATTTCCTGTTTTTAGAGGTAAAAAAAAAAAGTCAAATTCCTGGAAGAAATAATATGACACGACACTTTCCAAGGTGGTTGGAATGTTGACCACATGAAGCCGCTTGTCCCATAATACCACTCTGACCTCACTCTGGTTGAGTAGGGTCTGTGCAACATCATCCTTGGCCGGGGCAAATGTGAGTTTACTGATTGTACTGCACCATGTCGAAGTTCTTCATGGTGCTGTCCAACACCACACCGGCTTCCAACATTTCGTACCTGCAGACAACGCCAAGAACATACAGTGACAATCCTCCTACCACATGTGCACAAGTGTATCCCTGAAAAATATGATTCAGTACTCACCAGTCGGAGGTGGAGACGGTGTAGTACACTGGCAGCTGGGATGAGCCCGAGAGGCAGCTGCACTCCTCCAGGCCTGATGCTCCCATGTTGGAGAAGAGAAGCCAGTCTCCCACAGTGAGCTCTGGTAGCAGGCAACGCTCCACCACCTGGTCGAGTTGGTCCAAAGATGGGCCCCAGAGGCTGCTGGGATACACTGCCTCTTCAGCACACAAAGCATGCTGTAAAGAGGAAATGGCATCATTAAAATATGCAATGATTAGAAACCTTACAAACATACATACCAATTCAAATTCAAAAGGTAGCCCCAAGGATTTTAATACAGCTGAAACATGTTGCAAGATGTGGAATTATGTATGGGGGCTGATAATGCCACTGGATACTGACACCAAGGATATAAACACCTTTAACTCAGTATTCATATTGACAACAGCTGGGATTCAAGGCCAAGATCTGGTTTTCTTCTAGAAGGCATGAAAGGGATGCAACAAATCAGGGATGCACAGTTGCTGTTAAGACCCAATCAGACAGCAAATTCAGAAACCAGGTCATCGCGACCCTGGAGTTTCTAAACTAAAACAAGGTCAACAGTATTTCCAAAAGTCTTTGTCTTTAGGTTGCTTAAAACACTGACTTGTTAAGCCTGATCGGCCCGCCCGCAGGCTGAAAATTTTATACTGATATTCATCTTTAATGAAAATATAATAAATCAGGACAATGGATGTTTTTTTTTCAACTTTTGCTCAAAGTTTAGACCCTAATGTTAATAAAAGTACATCTAAAGTGTATTTTATTGCAAACTTTAATGTTCAAACATGATTTTTAATCTTTGTCAGGTGAAATATGTGCTATTTAAAATCCCTGACACGAACAATTAATTTATGAATATCTTCGTCAATCTAGCCGTGATCCGGCCATATTTGTAGTCCTTTTAAAGAGGAGATCCCACTGAATCCACTGATACCCAGCATTCAATGAACTACAATACCCATGAGGTGTGAAAGCCCTGCATAAAAGGCCTCAAGCCTGATAACCTGAGGGAACTTTTACGCACGGCACAGAGACGAGCAGGGAGCAGTGTACACAGGTGACGTTTTGATTGAGATTAGATCATTTTAGTAATGTTTATTGAGTTTGTTATTAGTTTTAGGTCATTTTAGAGAGTAGCAGTGAGTGACAGTGGATTTTGGTGAATGTCATCGAGTGTTAGCTAGGTTTTGTGAAGTTTATTAGCGTGTGGACGTGCCGTCGTGCAAATGGTGGCGAAGAAGGAATACGGCACAGATAAAGACATGCCAGCGATATTAGCCGAAATTCATAGAAGGTCAGGTGTGGAACTCTGATGCATCTGACTCTGACAGCAGAGGGGATGCTGGTTTAGAAGAGGATGTGTTATTTCAGATGGACATCGACCCAGTATATGAGTAAGTTTTTGTTTCTTTGATCAAAAATAATGCTCATCATTTTACAATATATACATGCAAACACATATTACACATTGTTGACTATAAAGTTGTATTTTTTCCAGTCTCATTTCGCATTTTATTGTTATTTCTATACATCAGTACTAGGGTTGTCCCGATCCGATCGCGTGATCGGAAATCGGCGCCAATCACGTGACTGCGGACTCGATCCGGACTCGGGCGTTACGTTCCGATCAGGTATCGGATAAATAATACATAGGCTAT
>JAPTYQ010000003.1:5583012-5595172 GCA_029814465.1 Ostorhinchus cyanosoma
CTATTCTATTCTATTCTATTCTATTCTATTCTATTCTATTCTATTCTATTCTATTCTATTCTATTCTATTCTACAGACAGATGGATGTTTCATGCTTCTCTTATTGCATTGTTACAGTTCAGCTTGGGATCAATAGCTAAACTTGTTTTTTTCACCTACATTGCTGCACCTTATTTTCTTTCCAATATTGTTATATTTCACATTTAACCAGTTGACAGCCCAATGAAAACAAATTTGCAGCCTGTTTTGGATCCCAACCCTAAGTTTGGGAAACACTGGCTTATTTAGATAAAACTTATTTGACTACTGAGAGTAATAGGAGAGAGAGTGGATCTTTTCTCCAGGAATGTTCTTGATGTATTGTGAAAACCTACTGAAATGTGACAACAGCAAACACAGCACTCCATTATCCTCCCGAGACCTGGGAAAGTGAAAGTTTTAGCTTTTTTACATTAAAGAGTTGTCTTGATTGGAAACTGCATAATGCAACAGGTTTTTCAGATACATTTTTTAGATTATGTTTATTTATTTATTAATGAAATGTCCTTTTGCAATGGAGTGTTTTTAAAGTAAAACTGAAACTTTTGTCCCCTGCAGAGGACAAAAACACGTTGCTGGGTCTCAGGACGATATGAGACATTTCAGTCCTAATGCAGACTCTGTTGTCCATTGTATCCTCAAGGCTCCTGTTTGAAGACAATGAAAGTGGTCTGTTCAGCGTCACTCTCTTCAGGAAGGCAGTGGATGACTTCAAACACAAAGCCAGGGAAAACAAGTACGGTGTCACTGTTTTCTAACATCTGAGTCAGATGATCATTTCTGCACTAAAATTTCCCACTGCTCCACTTGACTCAATCCTCAAACCTTTCAATTTCAATACTATACCACCAATACTACAAAAAACCCCATAATGTAACAGGGTGTTACATCACAGACCGGTATCTGATGTAATGAGAATGAAAGCCATTACTGAAGCAGGAAACCCAATAAACACAACTCAGCAGGTCTCCTTTCACTGCAGCCACATCATCAACACATACACATCTCATGCACCACTGGAAGCAGCACAACCAAGAGAAAAGCTACAAAAGAAAGAGAATAGACTATTGGTAATAATGTAATACATCTCTATGGAACAAATATAAAAATGTAACCTGTAAATGTAGGTCAGTATTTGGGATGGACAGTCATACTTTCCTAACTCTGCTGTATAAATCATCCAGCACTAATAAAAGAGGCAGCTGAAAACAATGGTCCTTTAACACATATCCCTATTTATTCTGCCTGTGCATCTGGAGGTTATGACATGCAGATGCAGATTACAACAAAGAAAAGAAGCTTCTCCAACACCTGAACAGAAAATGCACTGTTGCCAGTAAAGTTGGAATAACTTTGTTTTCTGACACTTTCCTCTATTTTCCTACTTATACACACGTTTGTAACCACCTTTGACCAGGTACAATGATTTCATACTGAATCCCAGTTACACATTATCTACCATTAATAAATCCCATTGTTGCAATCATTGCATGAGAAGTGGTAAAAACATTTTATTTCAACTTTATGGGCAGCAGTGCACAACTTCCAGATGCTGTCAACAAAGCAAACTGTGGTTTAGATCTGAATATTTAATTTCTTTCTCACTCTCTTATTTAAAAAAAATACATTTCTTTATTGATGTGTTTTTTTTCATTAGTCATACAATAACAAAAAGATAAAATCACGAATACCTATTTAACATACCGCCCCGATGTTATTTTAAAAATGGAGTGACAAGAAAAACTATGTGAACCTATTTAAAAATTCATACCTTCTTACATAAATTTTTCATAAAATATGTCACAAGTACAAACAAGCACAATGTTGTAAACCTAATACCGCACATGCAATTATAATTTTTCATATCTTTATTAAACACTCACAGTGCTGCTGTAAATAATAAATGAGACCTTAGCCTAATAACTCCAAAAAGGGCTCATTGGAGTCAGGAATTTGTAAACCTGAAGTCCAGTCAGTGAATTCAGATCTGAGTCTGGGTGTAGAGCTCCTTTCACCTTTTAAAAATCACTTGAATGTTTTGCGTTTGCTGATGTGAGCCATGCCTCTCAAAGGGCCTTCAATCAAGAATTTTTCACCAGTCAGTGATAGGTCACAAAGTAATCTCACAGACTTCAGGGGTTCACCAGTCCACAGTTAGTCTGTGTCCAAATGGAGGTGATTTAATACTGTGGCTACTTTCCAGCCAGGCTGACTCCGATGGCACCATGCAGAATGCTCAGTGAGGTAAAAAAAAAAAAAAAGAACCCTAGAGTAAGAGCTAAAGGCTTGAAGGAATCATTGGAGGAGATTTACATCTCACTTCATAAGTCTACAATATGTAAAAGATTGTACAGGCATAGAGGAAGATGCAGCTTTCCAAAAACCCATCACTGAATACTTGAAGCTTTTCAAAGAGCACCTCAACACTGCTGAACTAGAGGAGGTTCACTTCGTTTTCCATTAGCACTGTGAGTGTTTAATAGGTCTGTTCAATAAAGACATGAAATATCATAATTGTTGGTAGTGGGTTAAGAACAGTATGTTTGCCTGTACTTGTGACTTAGATGCAGATCAGGTCACATTTTATGGTATTTCATGCAGAAAACTAGAAAAAGGTTCACTTTATTTGTCTTGCAATTGTACTGTATATCAGCCAGAATTACTCTGCCTGTCCTCAAACTGAGATCTGTCGTGATTTGCTCTCACACTCTGCTTTATGATCATATTGATGAATGTTGAAATTCACAAGGGAATGACTGGACATTCAGTTTTTATTTCCATCCAGTTATTTTATAAATGAGGAACACTGAGTTTATGTTTTATTTTAATGATTTTTTAAAAAAAATATCTCTTGGGAAATGAATCATCACCACTCAGTAAAGAGTAGTAATGACAATTCACAGAGAGTACCTATTTGTAAAACCAAGCGTAGGCTTGTTACAACCTTTCTATAATTAGCCTAATGTGGCTGGCACTCAACAGTCTCTCCAATTAGCACAGCACAGGATCTTGTGTGCATTTATATTTATGTTTGTGCCTGCAGTGTATTTTCAGGGGTGCTCTTGAGTTTATTCACAAACAGCTGATCGACAGCCCACTGTTGTGTGTCCTGACCCAGGTTTACAGTGCGTGATTTCCAGTACAACGAAGAGGAGATGAAGGCAGACAAAGAGGAGATGACACGTTTGTCCACTGACAAGAAGAAACAGTTTGTACGAATGCTTTTTTTCTGCTCAAGCAGCATCACAAACCTATTGCTAACATTTTAGTATGACTAAGAAACATTCTGCAAAGTGTGCTGGATTTATTTTGATGACAACAGCCCTGAATAAACTTTTTTACTTGTGGCCTTGTCTTGTTAAAACCAGGTATCCACTGTGGGATTTTGGGCTACCCAGACCAAAGATTAACAAAATGTGCCAATTTTAGGATGTGCAGGAAAAAGAGTTCTGTATTGCACAGTGAGAAAGGTTTAAAGATAGCTGTTGTCATTTATTTGTGACCAAAAACAGTCTGGGACAAAATTCTGACAATATCAAACATGTAGTTTGACCATGTCACAGAGGGAAGCTATGACTCTTCTACTTAACAACCAACACAAATGTAGCAGGAAATGAAACACTGATCAATGTGGCACTTAAGTTTATGTAGCTAAAATACTCATTTTAACAGTCTTTCCAAAATTATCATCTCACTTTGGTCTGTTTTCCTGAGTCATAGCCCACTGTTCATTCTTTTCTTCACCCTAACTGGAGGTTGTACCTGAACTTATAAATACCACTTTTATAACAACACCTTCAGTAACGTTAAATCCTTATTTTAGTCACTTTATCACTTTAGCAGCACTGCTAGATGACATGGGGTGTTCTCATTTCATTGTCTGCATGCACGTGGTCCCAAAAGGCTTCCTAGATCCATGTCATAGTGGCTGCTGGTAAATTTAAACTGCATTTAACCATCACTAGCTGAACACACAGGAACAGACCGCACACTGCAGACTAGGAGCAGTGGGCTGCCATGTCAGTGTCAGGGTTTTTCCCACTGATTGACTTATAATCCAATGTCCTGAGAAAAGACAGAGAATTAAGTGTAAAAATAAGTAAATATAAAGGGATGCTCAACCCTGCAAAAGCAACAAAGCTTAATGTGGACGCAGATGTTTGCAAATTGCTGTATAGAGAAAAAACTGTTATAATTTCACTAAATGCTTTTGGTAGTGAAATGAAGCAATTTTTTTTTTGGCAAAACAAAAAATGGGGATGAATGAGAATGAAATATAAGAGCAATCTGACATTAGTCAAAGTGTATGTTTAACTTTGCGCTCTTGCTGTTCATTTAGGGGCCTTTGGTTCGATGGTTGAAAGTGAATTTTAGTGAGGCTTTCATTGCTTGGATTCACATAAAAGCTCTTCGTGTATTTGTGGAGTCAGTGTTAAGGTGAGGAAAAATACGGCTTTGAAAGTTAATGGGCATGCTACATGTATTATCTTCCACTTCTCCTGATGAAAGTTGTCTTCTTTTCCTGACTGGGTAGATATGGGCTGCCAGTCAACTTTCAGGCCATGCTGCTGCAGCCCAACAAGAAGAATATGAAGAGGCTGAGGGAGGTGCTGTATGACCTGTACAAACACCTGGACAGCAGCGCTGCCATCATCGATGTGAGTCAATTTACATCCTGTTTCTATACAAGAATGTTGATTATACTCCTGATCAAAATTTTAAAACCAGGTGAAAAATTGCAAGAATTTACATTTTGCACTGTTGGACCTTTAGAGGGTTCTAATTAGAGTTTCTAAATGCAAAAAAAAGAATGGGACTGAGTGTCAAAAAATATTTGACTAAGTAATTTATTGAAAACAACAAACTGAAATAGACTGTTCATCAGAGTTTAACACCACAGCCTTTAAAAGTCCGAATCTGCGCAAAAATGTAGATTCAATGTCATTTTCTGTCCGATATTCACGCTGCCATCACCTCCTGATGGCAGACCAAAGAAAAGTTTTCTCTCTTTCAATGTGGTTAGATCATTGACCGGCATAAACGAGGCCTCTCGTAAGGCGCCATCGCTGCTGAGGTTGGACGCAGTAAGACAGTCATTTTGAATCCACTGTCTGAAACTGATGTCCATTTTTGGTAACTTCCCTCGCCATCCATCCCCAAATGTTCTCAAACGGATTCAGATCATGGGAACATGCAGAATGAGAGTGACGTTATTCCTCTGTTCTCAGTCCTTTGTCAGTGGCGTTGTGAACTGCAGTGTTGTCCTGTTTGTAAACCCAGTCGTTACCTCACAGACCAGGGCCCTCAGTCATGAGGGACACCCCCTGCAGCATCTCCACATAGCTAGCCGCCGTTTGATGCCCCTGCACAACCTGAAGCTCCATTGTTCCACTGAAGGAAAAAGTACCCCAGATCATGACGGCGCCCCCTGAACTGTGCTGCGTAGAAAACATCTCCAGTGGGATCTCCTTGTCATGCCAGTAGCGTTGGAAGAAATCAGGACCAACAAGGTTACATTTTTTCCCATCAGAGAATAAAACTTTCTTCCATATTAAATGTCCCATGTTTGGTGCTCTCTTGCAAAGTCCAACTGGGCCATTTTGTTGCATTGAAGGAGACGAGGCCTTTGAGGACGTCTTAAAGCCCCTCTCTGGCAAACACCATCTGATGGTCATTGGGCCGCAGTCGACACCAGTAACAGCCTTAATTTTGGTCAAGGATGGTCCCGTGTCTTGACTGACAGCCAATCGGATCCTCTGGCTCAGCACCGGTGAAGTTGTTTTAACTCTACCACTTGAGTTTTTTGTTCCATAACCCTCAGGATCTTTTAAGAAATTCAAAATGACTGTCTTACTGCGTCCAACCTCAGCAGCGATGGCATGTTGCGAGAAGCCTCGCTTATGCAGCGCAACAATCCAACCACGTTCAAAGAGAGAAAGCTTTTTTTGCCTTTTCCATCAGGACAAGTTTGAACATCTGACAGAAAATGACATTAAATCCACATTTTTGCACAGACTTTGGCTTTTAAAGGTTATAGTCTTAAACTTTTGATTAGTTTAATTCAGTTTAATTGTTGTTTTCAATAAATTGCTAAGTCAAATTAGTCACTCACTCCCATTTCTTCTTTATACATTTTGAAACTCTACTTAGAACCTTCTTAAGATGCAACAGTGCAAAATGTAAATCCATGCAATTTTTCAACTGGTCTTAAAAATGTTCCATGGCCCTGACAGCCCACCACTGATACAACAGGCATTTTGTTAATCAACATCATTGAAAGTGAATGTTTTAATTTCTGAGGGAATTTACAGGTGAAGAAACAGGTAGGCTCTGGCAAGTTACCAGATGAATTTATTGCCACTATTTTAATTGTTCAAGATAAAAGATCCAATGCAGCAGCTACAACTTCCTATATGGTTTACAAATACAAATACACAATGCAATAATTGAGGTACCTCCTCTAGATAAGCATAAGCATATGCATATGTATATTATCATTCACTTCATTTAATAACATGATTCTTTATTCTTTATCTTCAGAGTGAAGTAGGAACACAAACAAATCACATAATCAAAATGAAAACATAGAGTGGAGGGAGAGAAACATCATTTAGGCTGTTTATATCCAGTACACTGTATTCAGTACAAATGTAGATGCATTTGTCTTCGTTTATACAGCGTTACTCCCAAATCCCAGGCATGTATAGAATTTGAGTCACAAGCCTCCCTCCAGCTTCCCCATTAAAACCATTAATAAATCAAAACACAGTGACATGGAGATTTGTCTTCAAATCCAGAAAATGTCTCACTTAATTTTTACATCACTATTTTCATGTTCATATGAGTCTTGTTCCTTCTGGAAAGGGTTGCCTCGAGCCAAATTTTAATCATTAGCCATATTTCCATAAAATGTCAAGTGAATTTGAAGAAAACTAAGAAAGTGAATACAAGTGAAGGCATAAACTGGTGTGTTGTGGTTAAACAAGGCAGTGTGGTGTCGTCACAAGATGTCATGATGGGCTACATGGTTCTAATAACCAGAGTAGAAGTTCTTCAGTATTCATTACGTCTGAAAAGGCTGAAACTGTGTTGTCTTCAAGGTCCCCAGTCCACAGTACATGTTTTGATTGGAATAATTTATTTTAAAAAGTGTTTTCATTTCCCTTTTTGTGCATTTACACTTTTTCAATAAAGTTATGGACCACCTTAAATACACAAAAATATACCTGAAGCTTTTTTCATTTTCCATAAACCACATATGTGCTGTAAGTAGGTTTATGGAGCTGCACCTGCTGTCAGACCTGGAGAGGATGATTTATTTAGGACAGATGGTAAAAATGTATTTTATATTATTATATTTATCATATTTATTCTTGAGTGGGATGCTACCTCTGTGTTTGTAATGTACAAGAGAAACAAGATGAGCATTCAGACAAGAACTGTGCAGCTCTTTAATGAATTTTAGTGAATAATTATTGGTCTGAGTATATAATAGTAACAATAAAGGTTGAGGAATGAGGCCAGTATGCAGTCAGTAACAGCTACATTAAGAATTTATGGCAAAATGATGTGATTATGTATCTTCTCAGTCACTCTAAATGGACCCCCCAGTTGTCGTCCGGTGAAGGTCCTCCGAGGCTCCGTAGAGTTTCTGTTTTGGAGTGGCCTCCTCCGTCCACAGTTTTTGCTGTAGGGCCGGATACTTGGGACTGTATTCTAGCAGGAGCTCTGTGCTCTCTGATTTATGCATGTTATTCTTGTGTCTTCTTGTAACTGCAGGCCTCCATGGACATCCCAGGGCTGAATTTGAGTCAGCAGGAGTACTACCCCTACGTTTACTACAAGATTGACTGTAACCTGCTGGAATTCAAAGTCTAGATACATTGCCATCCTCCTCTTCCTCTTTATCCATCGTGTTTTGATGATGTGAAATGTTCACTTTTCCGAGCTTTAAATTATTCCACATTCATTCCCTACTTTTTCCTTTTTTCACCTTTGTGTTCTCCTTTTCTTTTTCGCACTTATGTTCTCAGTACCTTCCTGGGTCCACATTGAATTAAGTACTTACTGAAAACTAAAACTACTTGATGAATATCGGTCCTTCCTTTGTGGTCACTTCCTCTTTACATCATTTACACCAGGTGACATTCCTTAAAGCACCAGAGGACATGTACAAACATGCATTGTTATTGTGGTACTTAACTCAAGGTAACAAAAACAGTACATATGTTGGGAAAACAGGGAAAGAAATGAGTCTATGTTAAATATATAGTATTTATTTGAAGCTTTAAAATCAGTGAGTGTATTTTTTGTTTGTTCAGTTTTTGAAGGTGGTTTTAGTTCCATGTAAAGGAATGTCTGTTTACAAGTAGATACTGACCATTGTTTCTCCATGAGATACTCTATTAATTCTGTGAAATGCTTAAAACAAGTCATTTTACAATTATAAAGAAGCAATATGTTTGCTGATTGTATACTCTGATGATTTCTGTATATTAAGCAGTTTGAGAAATTCTATGTCTCTGTGCAAATATTATACCGTCAGTGACTGAAAATTGAACCGTATATTTAAAAATAAATGTGAAAATAAATACTGTATGTGTAATACTTGTCTGACTCCCTTTTTCCCTGTTTGTAGATTATCTTTTCATCTGGGTTTGTCTGCCTGTTTGTTTGCAAGATAACTCAAAAAGTTACAGATAGATTTTCAGGAAATTTTCAAGAAATGTTGATACTGGCACAAGAAACAAATTATTACATTTTGGTGGTGGGGGTGCAGATCTGCCTTGGTGGAGGTCTGTGCTCTCTGAGTACTTTTCTAGTATTGGACACTACAAACAAAAAGTTAAGGATGTTTTGGGTCCATTTGTAAATAAAACTATGGCTGGTCAATAAAAAAAAATGTGTTTCATTTCACACACCAAAAAGTAAAAAGTGCCGCGCAAGAATCCCAACTGAAAAAAAAAAAAATAGCCCAAAAATGAAAAATAACCTTTTGGTTGTAGTGTATATGAGCTCTTTGAAAACACACATATCAATTGTCAGTGAAATAAACTGTGATTACTTTCAAACAAAATGGATTCAATCAGAACTTCCTCTAAAACTCATAAAAGCCCCACTGTCACTGGTGGATTGTAAATTGTGCAGACATTTGCATATTTCATTCCAAAAAGTCTTTCAGTTCTAAATTAAAATGTGTAGGTAACTGTAAATTGCTGCATTTTCCTGATAAAAATTAGCAGAATGTATGTGTAATATTAATGCAGCTATAGATATTTTCATAATCTTGCTGGTGTTTACACGACAGTAGCTCAGACAAAAAAGTGGATATTTTTAACAAAGTAAATAGAAATAAAATCCTTGCTTTAGATATTTACTGTAGTGATTCATTTGTTTCAACTGCAACAGGTTCTTTCACCCAAACTAAAGCAGTAAGTACTTCTCATCTCTGAAACAACTGATATAGAGCATAAAGATGCGACTGTATTTCAATGGAAAAAGGCCATGTGGTCAGTGAATCTGTACAATAAACAACTGTGTTAAGAGTCAATGTCTACTCCAGTGACTGTTGGATTGATGACATTCACATGTCATATGTATGTCCCACCAGCAGATGAAGCTGTCGGGTTATACTCAACTAGAAACTCTTTTTAAGTGCAGACTTAGGTTTTTGTTTGTCACCAAACTCGAGTTCTCACAGAATAAGCCTTTTCGTGTTTTAACTGAATATTGTCAGTCTGTGTTCAAAGAGTGTGTTACTGTAGAAAATGGGTCTCACCTGCTGTAATTCTGTGATTTCCTCGTCTATGGATAATATTTTGAAGATCATCACTGAGGTTTTCTGATCATTATGAAACCAGGAAATAGTGGTTTATTCAAGGAACTGAAATGCAGTTCCACAGGACTCCATTCAAACAGATCATGCTCTTGTTTACATGTAAAGATCTGACCTTTGAGAGGCCCCACTGCACAGAACCAACCTGACGGATCAGCTGAGTGTCAAAACATGTCTTTGTAGTTCAACAGGTAGGAATGAAGAGACCAAAATATTCCTCCATGAAAAAAGATTCCATTAGGAAAACAGAAGAATAGAAACAGAACTTTTCCACTTCTCTGATAATTACTACCTTATCAGGTTTTGGACTGATGTGAACATTTTCTCATTCTGCCCAGTACTGCCATTCTGCTGCTGCTCATGATGAGGATGATGATGATGATGACGATGATGATAGTGATAGTGATGATGGCAGTGGCTGTGGATGCAGCTTTAACTGCCTCCTCCCTCTTGATGACGCAGACATCTCCGTGGGTTCCTGCTGTCTGTGGAGCAGGAGCAGCTCACAGCAGCAGCCGGACGATGGGCTCGGAAACACGGCTGCAGGTGATGATGCAGTGAGCGGTAGGATGCTGCAGCCGATCTGACGCCACACGAACCGTGCAGTTTCCGTCCCGTGTCAGCCCCACGCCGCTGCTGCTGGCCTAACACCTGCCGTCGTGGATGCTTTTCCCGATGGGTTGTGGGGGGAGTCGGGCGGACGCCATCATCGAGCCAAGGTACCATGAAAGCTGGACCAGGGAAACGGAATCGACGTGGCTTACCAACACCGACGTGGACACCCCACTGGCAGTACCTAACAGTAAGAGCCTCCTGTGGGGATGCGATCACTAGTGGGTCCAAATGAGGCAATGAGGGGGGCATCCACATTCATGTCTCTTTTGGTACATGATGAAATCTGGTTTCACATTGAAGATTAAATGAAAAAACAGACACTCAACTCTGCTGTCAACTGTCTGTGTCATTACCTTCAAGTGAGACAGGATCTCTGAGTGTCAGCTGATAATAAAGCCTTGTAACAGCTGTTCTGTCTTGGTTCAGGTAAATCTCTGGATGCCAACCTGAAGGAGAAGAGGATGGTGAACACAGGCACCCAGTGTGGGAAGCAGGCCCTCAACAGCACCGGCTCCAACCACCAGAGGAGACCCAGACGCTCCCTCAGTGAGGTGGGTGTCACTGAAGGTAACACCTGCAGGTCTGGATGACAGCTGCAAGAACACCAAATATACACCAAACACACTGAGCTTCTGCTAATTCAATACCTACTGAGTCAAAAACTACATTCAACATCTGCAAAATAATTCAGATTCATGATGGTTCTAACAAATATGAAGTTGAGTCCAACCTTCCAAACTGCAGTACGTGATAGATTATGGCTGTCAGGGTTTGTAATTCAGCTCAGTTTCATTTTACGCACAAACAAATAAAACAAAAAAGTTGATGATAAAAAACTAATCTGAAGGAGATTTGTGAAATGAGACATCATTTTAAACTAAATAGAGCTTGAAACTTGAAATATGAGGTTACACAGCTAAGTTCAAAAAGTAGAACAGGCACCGAGGGATAACCGAAATCTTTAAAGTAAGTATATGGATTGTCTGAAGCTAAATACAAAACGTACTCCTAACTAGAACTACACACTCAAATGACTAAATAATCTAGAGACATTTTAATTAATCAGTTCAACCACTAGGTAAGTAAAAAAAAAAAAAAAAAAAAAGATATAACAGAAACATATTACAAGTGACACTGGATTAACTGCTATCTTTGAAGAGATTGTGTGTGATTGCTAATGGCTCAAGTGTTTCTGGATCATAGTTGAACCATCACTGAATTACTAGTGAAGCTGGAATGCCTTAAATAAAAAAAAAATTTAAAAAGTTATTTGTTCAAAGTTATTTTGAAAATCTTTTTGTTCCTCTGTTTAGTTGCCGAATGTATCAGTAGTCACACAAATAACAGTAAGTAAAGGTAACTTGACATTTAAAATGGATTTAAAGAAAAAAAAATATGACCCACTTTGGTATCAAAAATTTGACCACATTTGCACAATAACTGGATGCCTGAAGTCCTGTGTTAAAAATAGACACAGATGCAAAATTTGTATAAATTTATCAGTCGCATTCCACACCTAAAGTCTCCTATGTGGGCTATAATCTTGTACATATGAATTCATGTTTTTTTTCCATTTAACAAGATGCTTTTTTCTAGTCCTGTGTGTGTGTGTGTGTGTGTGTGTGTGTGTGTGTGTGTGTGTGTGTGTGTGTGTGTGTGTGTGTGTGTGTG
>JAPTYQ010000003.1:5676735-5689137 GCA_029814465.1 Ostorhinchus cyanosoma
ACAAACTAAGTATCATGATGCAGAACAGCAAAAATGTAATGTCCTCATATGAGGATGCAGGGTCTCAAGAGGCTAAGGCTTGCAGGATACTGGAAGAAACTGGCATTCAGAATATATATACTGTAAAAGGCATATAAATCTAAAAATACAGAAATATTCACCTTATGCTTTGAGCAGACTTTAGAGTTTAACTCAAAGTGTGTTTTTAATGCCAATATATATATAGATTGGAGCAGGAAACTACATTTCCATCTGCAACTCTCTCCTCTCTGACCAAATAAATACAAATATAGATGAACATGATGCTCGTTCACGCCATTGTAGAAAGGATACTTTTTCAAGCTTTTCTCCAAAACCCCCAGTAGAGTCAGATATGACAGAATCTGATCAGTAATCACAGTAATTTAGTCATTTATTTAACTCTGCTGTCTACCTGAAAACACCTGTTACTAGCCAAAGTCTGCTGGAGCTTGTAGATTTTCTATAGGTAGAATTCTTGTGTCCTATCAGACCATTTTAGTGACAAAATGCTGAAAGATAATTATTGCTCAGTAACGCCAACAACTATCAACCATTGCAGCTTTAAGTTCAAGTTGTTGTTACATTAATAGATAGATTAATACAACTAGATCACTGAACTTCCTTAGGTGCTTTCAAATGGACTTGTGTTTGTCCTTGAAAATGTTTCATCTCTCATCTAAATACCTTGGAATGTTGAACTGGACAAATAAGTCATCACACAGATATGTAGCTCACAAACATCAAAAAGTAATTTATTCATAACTCAGTAAGTGAACACTAAGCTAACAAATTCAGTATGAGGGCGTTGAGAAGCCTAATAGCCACTGTTAGATGCTGATTCTTCTTATCTGATAATTTGTATTGTCCTATTTGCACCGATAATTCAGACTAAAATTCATATTTCGGAAAGAATGAATCATTCCAGAGTGACTGGTGTAATTTTTATTTGGGAGAAAAACAGTAATGTAAGATTAGTTTTTTGCGGGGTGTGGGCATGCTTTAAAGCTGCAAAAGGCAAAACTCCATACTTTCCTTTTACAGCTCTCTCCTCTTGGTCCTGATTGAAAGACTAAATATAAATACAGATGAGCTGATGTTGTTTCATGTTGTGGAAAAGCAACAATCTGAGTACAGCAGTAGAATTGCATCAGGGTCATGTATGTCTGAATGCGATTGGTTATTACATTTGTCAGTCACATGTTTAACTGTCCTATCTGTCTGAAAACACGTGATTAGACAAACATCTGTATCATGGCGTAGATTTTTTTTTTTAAGACTGAAAACACAGGCAAGAAGTATATGCTAGATGCAAAAGTCTCCTGCCCTTTCCGACCAGTTGAACTAAAACATGCTGAAAGATAATTATGGAAGGTTTGCCCTGTAATGTAAAAAAAAAAAATCAAGCACTGGGTCTTTAATGGTTGAGTGTGACAGATTTTTGAGGCATCTAATTAAGATCTAACAGCAGAAGTTGGATATAATATTCATAACTGTGTTTTCATTAGTGTATAAGTACTTGGAAATCATTTTTTAATGTTTTTGTCAGCTTAGAACTAGCTATCTGTCTATGGAGTAGGCCTATGACAGTTATTAAGATAATAGCCATATCATAGAGTATTTCAGCGTAATGTGATTATTTACCATAATTGTGATGAAAGGACATGATGAAAGAAACCATTATGTTACAGAGAAAATTATTTGTAGCAAAATAAACCACACAAGAGAAAACAGGTAGTCAAATGATGAGCACTAAATGGCAATGTAAAAGACATTTAAAAGGCAAAGACCAAGACTTTTTTAATGGATTTCTTCAATAAAAAGTGTTCAGTATTATTCAGTTCTTATTCTTCAATAAAAAGTATTCAGTATTATTATTACATAACAAGATGAAGTGCAGTCATTTAGGATTAGTATGGTTTTATTACTTAATATGGTATAGAGACACTGTCAAAAACAAATTTTGACCTGTTCATTTATCAGATTTGATGTTTTTTTTTCTTTATGTTACTCATTTTCTAACTGATGTGTTAAAGTAAGAAAATATCATCAGATATGTAGAGAAACTATTGTACATTGTACATGTAAGTTAAAGGGAGTGTGAACAGGATACTAGTATTTGCTTTCTACTCATAAATATTTAAATCCAGACATGTTCCTCACCTGTTCTATTCTGTCTTTTCTGCAGAGTTTGGGGAATTCTCAGCGTGAATATGAGAAGCATGTTCTGCTGTACAGCATCCGAAACCAGCTGCGATTCCGCAATAACTTAGGTGAGCAACTCTGTCCCATGTACAGGTCTGAAATACGCATTGTGTGTTATATGAGCTCCTTTCACACCACAGGTAGAAGTAGCCTTAATCTGATCTGGGACACTTCCATATGTGGTCCTAAACTGGATACAGATCTGATCTTTTTCAACATGACCTCAGTCTGAACAGTCAGATCACAGTACACACTCCTGTTAAGCAGTGGTGGAGGAAGTACTGAAGCTTAGTACTTAAGTAAAAGTACAACTATCCGGCAAAATATATACTCAAGTCAAAGTAGAAGTACTACATCAACAATCTTACCGAAGTAAAAATATTAAGCACTTACTTTTAAATTTACTTTAAAGTTTTTTGTTTTTTTTTTAAAGTAAAAGTACTCACACAAAACAAAACTCAACTACACTACACACTGCACTACACACTAATTATACACTCAAAAAACAATAAATATGCACAAATCTCTGAAATTTTGCTCCTGTTTGCTAATCCTATTGCTGTCTCTTTTCTGTCACTGTTACTCCCACTACCTTCCTGGTTGCGCAGCAGCCAGATTACGCATGGTGCAGTGTGGACACCTCTGATTGGTCCATGTGATGTATTTTTTCACCAATAGACACGCGGTGATACGAACGCACACCAAATGTAATGACACTATTGCTGAAAAATCATGTTTTTATTGTGTCTCATAAGTTTGGTTTTACTTGTCCTTTAAACATGATTGACTTCATAGTATTAGTTTGACATCTGCCCTTTCCACACAAATTGAAATGAAGATTTAGCCAAAAGTGCACTCTGTCATCATTGGAGCTAATAGGGCCACATGGTGCAATTGCAAACAATGCCACAATGCAATCAATAGGTGAACAATTTTTTCATGCAAGATTTTGAGGAAATTGTGTTCATAAAATTTAATGAGTAATAGCATAAATTGTAGAAATGTAGTGGAGGACAAAGTACAGATGATTGCTGCAAAATGTAACATCATGTATAACATGTAAAATCAAAAGTATGCATTATTATTTTTACTAAAATAAGGACAGATACGTAAAAATGTACTTAAGTACAGTAACAAAGTACAACTACTTAGTTACATTCCTCCTCTGCTGTTAAGTCACTTTAAACTGAAATTCTTTCCACTTCTGCCCTGAAGTTGCAGTGGGATACTATGAAATGTTGCAAATGACCTCAGCCTTAAACATGTACCCCTGTTAAATGTACATACACATGGATGCAACAGGAAAACAAATCCACAAACATCCAACATAATACATATATAATATGTATGATAACGCTATTTTTGGGCGACACGGTGGTGCACTTGTGCCACACACAGGTCCTGGGTTCGATTCCAACACAGGTTGAATCTTTCTGTGTGGAGTTTGCATGTTCTCCCCGTGTCTGCTTGGGTTCTCTCTGGGTACTCCGGCTTCCTCCCACCATCCAAAGACATCCACTGAAAGGTTAATCAGTTAATCTTAATTGCCCATAGGTGTAAATGTGAGAGTGATTGGTTATTTGTCTCTATATGTCAGTCCTGCGATGAACTGGCGACATGTCCAGGGTGAACCCTGCCTTTGCCCATAAGTAGCTGGAATAGACTCCAGCAACCTTGGCAACCATGACCTTAGTCAGGATAAAGTGGGTTCAGATAATGAATGAATGAATGAATGAAAAGTATTTTGCTGCACAGTGACTACTTGATATTACGTAATAATAATTGCTTCTTAAAAAGTACGCTTTGAAATGTACCATTTTCACCGTGGTATACCTGATATTATAATTTGATATTTGCCTTGTACGAAGAAAAAAAAAGAAGAGTTAATGGAAAAAAACCCTCAGATGTGATGCTTTAAATTGAGTTGTTAGACTGCAATGTGAATGTAACCATAGAGACTAGAGAGATTAAAAAGGAAAAGTGTAAGCACATCTCTCTGACTGTGTCCACATGAAAGTGATGTATTCATCCATTCCACATGCATAATAGCATTCCCTCATGTGACCTGCAGCTACTTCATTTACGAACTCTGTCAGAAATGATATTAAAGGGACACCTTGACACAATTAGTACTAGTAGTAGTATTTTATAGCTCACTGTATAGGATTTATGAATATGTGATTACACTGTAATATCCCCCCTCATGTCCCTTTATTTATCTGTAATCCCAACTACAGACTGTGTGATACTGGCACTATTCTCAAGGATGTTCGCCTCAAGTTATGTTGGAAGTAATTGTGTTACTCTTTCAGCAATATGTAACTGGAATCATGTCTAACAGTCTCTGTAAAAGAATGTATTTTTTTTTATAAACAATTGTTTTATTTCCTCTTTGACCTTCTGGACCTGTCGAGACATCCTGGATCAATAGTCCTTCTACCTGCATTGATCTGGTTTAGATTGAAGTGTCTATTCCCATTTGCTGACTTAAACTGTACTTAAACTGGCCTGTGTGTTTTTACAAACAGTGCGCCATGTGAGAAAAGATGAACGCAAGTACTATGAAGAGCTCCTGAAGTACAGCCGAGATCACCTGATGCTGTACCCCTACCATCTGTCCGACATCATGGTCAAAGGGCTGCGAGTCACTCCATTCTCATATTACATAGGAATCATGGAGGTAAGCAACTTCCACTTCATCATATAGTAGAAAACATAAGATATATTAAAAGTGACAGTTGTATTACTTCAGTGATCAGTTTTTCAAATACCTGGATTGCCTGCTGTGTTGGTACAGACACTGTGTGATGTCCCAGCCTAATTCACCAATCGTGCATTCCCTTTTTCTAAAACATGAGACAATAAGATGGGAATTTCACAAATTCATCAATAATTTCAGAACAAAGAGCTCAGTAACTCATAGGAGAGCAGGGGTGTCTACTGTGCAACAGCAACAAAGCTGATCTAATTGGCTTGGAACCATCCAGTCTCTGTTCATTTATATTGAAGAATGTCTTCAATTTCAGCATCCCTGGAAACAACCACAGGAACCATAGACATTTTACTCCGAGCTGTCACAAACCATTACAACCTCCTGCAGTTAAGGTGTTCTTTGCTAACGGAGAAATGCAGTGGATCTAATTATATCTGCTCCAAGGTGTTTTTGTGCACTCTTTATTAGGCCTGTCACAATTATTATTGCACTATTGTCTCATTGGCACTATTTTGAACGAGCCGTGGTTATTTTCAATACTTAAAAGCAGGTCAGTAAAACTAACTGAAATAACACATTTTATTATTGTTTCCATGTTTTTTCCATCATTTTTCTGGAGTTCTTGTAGTCACATTATTATTAAGCATTCCTCTTCTGTTGTGACTTAAGTGTAGAATGAGCCCTATTATTTAGTTCACCAGCTGATAAGCCATGAGCTATTGGGAAGGGACTGTGTCAGACATTCTCATTGTCTTTGCTAGCAATTTCTTCAAACATATTCTCAGACGAAACTACTGGTCAGTCATTTCAAATTTTGTATGTAGTTTACTTTACTTATAATTGGCCCCTTTTTTGATGGCGTATAAGATGGAAATAGTTAAAAATATCAATATAATTACTATTGAGCACTAACAGGAAGTCATATATGGACTCTCATTTGGTATCAAGACCTTTGAAATTGAGTGAACTTTAATCCAACTCAAGGTCACCAGTGTTTAGATTTCAACAATCATCACCGAAATCACTGATCGGATTCATTTCAAATTTTATATGTACCTTCCTTGGGCCACTGTCTACAAAGTTCGGTGATAGTTTTGATAAATTTAGATTTTTGCATTTTTTTCTTTTTTTAAATATCAAAAATGTGTCTTTACTTATAATGGTCTATGTTTTGATGGCTTATAAGATGGAAATAGTTAGAAATATCAATATAGTTACTATTAAGCACTAATAGGAAATCATATATGGACTTTCATTTAATTTGTTGAGTTATCCTCCAGTGAAAGTACCACCCACTTCTGTTGGGAGATTGATCTCCTTCATCAAGACTTCAGGACTCTTAACATAGCGGTAGAACCTGACAACCTCACAAATTTAACTTGCTATTGATTCTTGATGGAACATACTGGTGAGCTACAGAGACATTGGTCCTATTTTGTTATCCCATATCATTTTATGTTAAACTAAATACTTGAGCAATCACATTCCAGCAGCATGTTATTCTGAGGCTGTCGTACTCATATCAGTATCAAATAAACTATGGCTGAAAGGATAGTCATTCTCAAACAAAGGGCTGTAAATAAACAACTTAGATGTCACATACTGCATATACATACAACTAAATCTAAAAAGAAGTAATCATCTAGTAAGTCCATGAATATTGTTACAGACCTTAATAAGCAACATACATTAATCCGGTAAACTTGTCCATTCTTAGTAAAAACTGTCATGTGTGCAGTGACCAAGTTTACACTATTAATATACACAGTATGTTGTGTATTGGATAGAAATTTACTGTTGAAATGAGGTGATGACACACACATCCAATTCCTGAAAGGTGTGCAAGATCTCAGAAAACAATGGATGAAAAAAATCAAAGAAGGTCTGCACAGCCTGTGAGGTCCCAAAAATATTTATTCAAAAGTAGTGACGTTTCAGGACATAGCCCTTCATCAGACTAAGTCTGAAGAACAACATGGTTAAATGGACTACACTTACGCTTTTCCACCTTCATGGTGCTCAAAGTGCTTTTACGAAGCCTCACATTCACACACACACTCATACACCAGTAGGCAGCTACTGCCATGCAAGGCGCTGCCAGATCTACTGGGAGCAATTTAAGGTTCAGTGTCTTGCCCAAGGACACTTCAACATATGGAGAGTTGGAGCTAGGATTCGAACTGCCGACCCTTTGGTTAATGGATGACCCGCTCTACCAACTGAGTCACAGCCGCCTGTTATTCGTTATCAGGGTTTTCCCTCATATTTTAAGGCTAAGCTCGGCACACATCTGACAATTATCTAAAATATTTTTAGCTGCAGCACCCATCCCATATTGTGTACCACCTAAGCCAAATTAATGTGAAAACAGTATGGAGAGCATCAAAACACACTGAATGACCTGATTCCTTTGCCAAGTTTTGTCTGCAAGTAGCTTTTTGGGTGCTGTTAATTTATTATCAGCTCAAGCCTTTAAAAGTATTTTAGACATAATTTGTGTTTATAATGATTATTCAGAACGAGGTGTAATTATATTTTTGTCATCGAAAGTAACACATTTTCTTGTGTGGAAATCATAACGGTCTAAAACATTGTAAAGAAAGTGACTGATTTCAAACACTCCACACAACGCCATCGGGACCAATCAGAGCATAGACAGTACCTAAGCCTTGGAAACCCTGCTTATTTTATCATTTTAATTATTAGTTTTATTAATATTAATTATTAGATTCTATTTTATAATCTTAATTACATTTACAAAACAATTATCCTATCATGATATTAACCTTTACTATGATATAAAATATCAAGAGTGCTTACCATCCCCATCCTTACTTTCCAGTGTTGATAAATTCAGTGTCAGTCACTAGGTGTCAGTCGGCGTCTAGAGAAGCCGACTGTAGAAGCTCACAGAAACACAGTGGGCTGATCCCAGGACAAACACACCCACAGAAAGTCTGTGGTGTTTGTTCTGCAGCCGGTTTGGCCTTTGTCTGCGTTAACTGCTCCCTTTTGCTGGTAAATCTGCACCGGTTGTTTGAGAACCGGCACAGCTGGGCTCCCAGAACACCAGTCTGTGACAGACTTTGACCCACTCAGTTCTCCTTGACTTCTGACAGCCTCAATTACATTACAGACACTGAACCTGTGTGTGTGTGTGTACACGGAGGAGAAGGTTACCTCTGAAAAGCTATCTGTTCTACTTACTGATTATAGATAAATGTGTGTGTTTTTCTCCATAAAGCTGTCAGATATATTCATTACTTCATAACTCCTGAGAGCTCATATTGGGCACTGCAGATGGCGGCTGCCACATTTGATTGTCCCACACTTCGTGTCCTCCGTATTTCATTTTAACAGATGTGACTAATAAGCCCAGTGTCTGCCCTTACAACTTAACTCAAAACATGAAGACGAAACATTTTTTGTAGCTTATACTGACAAAAGGCTTTGCCCACTTTCCATGCCAAACTAAACTTGACGGAGCTTTAATTGTGGACACCAAATTGCCATTGGCTATGTCATATTCTGATAATCCGTTTTAAGCACTTAATGAAAATGGGGAGTAGAAATTAGCACGGCCGCCCAGATCTGCTAATCCTGTTATTAATCAGAGGCAGGGGACATAAAAGGGGAGAGGAAAAATTAGTTTAATGCTTCTTTTCCCACTCTCTTTTCTCCTTTCTTTTTTTGTACCTCCAGGATATTATGAACAGTGAGAAGAGTTACGACTCCTTGCCCAACTTCACTGCTGCTGACTGTGAGTTTTTTTATTCTCAGATTTCCTCTTCTCTGCGTTTCTGTGTTGAAATGACTTTATTGCTGCTTTGTGTTCTTTCGGCTCCTTCTCTCTTTGTTTATCTTTCTTACATTTTACATCATTTGTAAAGCCTTTTGATTTATGATGTGTGAAAAAAAAAAAAGAAAAATCTGTGTTTTCACAGACTTCAGTGATTTAAGCAAAGGATTCTAAGTTCTGAAATGTTGGGGTCTCTCATTCAAAACAATAGAAGACATTGTAGTAGATGAAGTGAGGCTGCATGAATTTGTTCAGTTGCAAGTAGCATTAGTTGTTGTAGCCACAAGCAGGTGACCAAGTAAAATGGGCTGTTATTTTTCTAGGAATTTGAACATTGTTGGAAACATTTGATATGACGTGTAATATGTGTGATATTTTTTTACACACAGAATGTCTACATTTTTTTTCTTTTTTGTACCAATAATGTCCATTTTCCTTGGACATCATGTTCAGGGTGCAAAGCTCGAATTCTCTTATCTGAAGGATAATGTCATACGCCTGTGTTCAAGTTATATAAACACAGGGAATCTGACAATTTCTCATCATTCTTAACCATTTGATGAATAACTGAAAAGACAGCAGATGGTGAAAATCCAGAGGGACATTGATCCAATGTAAACAACAGCTAACGATGGCGTTCGACCACTTCCCAGCTAAGATTACCATTTAGTCACATTAGATGATATAAAAAGAGGTGTGACATTGTCAAATATCACCACACAGCCCTCCACTGGAGACTCAAAAGTGCAGTGTGCGTGTACCCACCTCTCTGTCTTCTCACCTGACTTAGAGATGCTCTGACAGTCGGTAACATTATGCAACACATAGGCCTGTGTAATGTTCATACAGATTACATACAATACAAAAGTGAGTTCCAAACACTTGATCAAGTGAGAGGACAGATTTTTTCCTCTGGATTTTCATCATCCATATTTTTTTTCAGTTGTTGATCAATTAATTAGTAGTAATATGGTGACAGTTTTTCAGATTCTGTGTTTCTAAGACATGAATGCAGCATTTTTTCCCACACACCCTGAGTGTAACATCAGAGGGAAATGGTTGCCATGTGATTATGGCTTAAATGAAGATTGGCACCTGTGTACATTTCGATTTGGAAAGGTATGAGTATTTTGTATTTGATTCTTCATTTATTTTGTCTAAATAATGAAGGCATGAATTTCCTTCAGCTCTCAAATTACATGCAGATCATAGTCTAGTGTTAGTGCCTTATGATAATTGCACACTGTCACAGAGACTAGCAGCATAGAGGAAAACCATTCATTTCTTTGTGCCTCTATAAACAACTTAAAACACATTGCAAGTGGGTTTGGCTTTGATGATTTCAATCCTATTTCATGGTGAATCAAAAATCCTGATGCCACAGCATCATAAAAATGTAGTTTACTGTGAAAATTTTGGCAAAACACAGCAGAGATCATGTCAACACAGAATATGAAGTGTGGGTTATCAGTGGAGTTGTTTGACTTTCTGTAGTGCAGTGAAATAGGCTTTGGCATTGGCCTGTGAGTGAGTGAGTCCTGGCTGCTCAGGACCTTCATGCTGTGGAGACAGAAGGCTGCCAGCAGGCTGTCGGAGCCGTGCTCAGAGGGACTTCTCTCCTCTAATATCCCTGGAGGAGGTTTGTGAGCATGTCATGCAGAAGTGGGTGGATGGAGAGGCAGCAAATGTGTGTGAGACGAGTTTTCTGTGGGTGGATGTTTGTCTGCGTGTCGCTGTAACAGCAGGCTGCGCATGTGCGAAGCTGACATACATCCCCTTCTACTCCCTGCCTGCATTGGCAGCCGTTCCAGCACATTTCGCTGTGCCCTTTTCTGGCCTGTACATCGAGGGCTAGAGGAGAGACACAGTTTACTATGGACAAGGTGGAATTTAGAGACATACTTGCATACTTTTGTAAGATACTGAGTGTAAAACTTTTGATACATGACCTTTTTGCATAACAATAATAACAGCTTGGACTTGAATTGTAGATAAAAATGCATGGACATGCACACTCCTATTATTTTCTGAGATTGGTGTGTGTGTTATTAGATGGATTTGTAATGCTTAAGTACGTGCCGGAGAGATTGTTTTTCAGTGAGGGTGTGCAGTTTTGATGAGTCACTCTTACCTTGCAGAGCTCCTTCTTTTGCTTTTGCAGCTTTCCAATATAAAGTATGAAATGTCCAGACAAAGTAATTTGCAAACTTGGTCTTTTGCTGTAATTCTTTCTTCCTTCCTTCCTTCCTTCCTTTTTTTTTTTTTTAAACTTATTTATTTATTTATTTATTTTACTTTTTTTTTGCCTCAGAGGCTGTAATTGAAAAATGCCTCAGACACTTTTCCAGCTGCACTGCAGCCAGATTTATTTACTGTGGTGGCTAGTACAAGTTCATTGTGAGTTACTGAGGCATGATTGAGCTTCAATTACTGACTTGTGTCCCTGTTGTCCCACAGGTCTGAGGCTGCTCGGCATTGGAAGAAATCAGTACATTGACCTGATGAATCAGTGCAGATCCTCCAAAGTGAGACATGTTTTTAAAACAGTCTTTTATATTTATTTTGTACATATTACTCAGCGTCAGAAATAACTATCAGATCACCTGTAATTTTCTGTAGCTATTCAACTTAACAACATTGTGTTTAAAATTCATCAAAGTGTTTAAATATTTACAGAAATTTGCAATAGACGTGATAAAACCTGATAATAACAAGAGGTGTCCATTAAATTATGTGTAATGACACACAGTATTCAAATAGTAACGTTTCCAAATTTGACACTAGATGACCAAGTGCTTTCTTTTAAAACACTATTAATATATCCGTCTTTTACATAAAAAGTTAGATGGACAGTGAGAAAAGGACAATGAGTCTCTGCTCAGACTTGGATTCAGTAAAACTGTTTTTCCATGACAATCTAAAGAAGAAAATGCAGTCTGAGCCCAAGATCCATAAAGAAGGAGGCAGAGAATACATTTCAATACCCCCTCATTGTGATCACATAATTATTTCCAAAGCTATATCTACAGTAATTAACCCTCATAGATTAGACCTGTAGGATTCTGTCTAGCTCTGGAATATTCATTACAGATCTTGATTTGTTCATGTAATGGATATCAGCCAACTATTAGAAATTTTGGAAGGAATATTACCCAGACACATATGTCTAACAGCCTGGGTTCAGTATGTCTTTCAGGTCGTCTGGAAGGCAGAAATTTCAGTGAAATTGTCAACAACAACCTCAGCTTAGATAAACATATTCAATCTGATGTTCAATCTGGCTTTTATCACTTTGGAAACATTTAAAAATCACTTTGTTTCTCTGCATAACAACCTGGAAACACTCATTCACGCTCTCATAACTGGTTGCCTTGATTGTTGTAATTTGCTGCTCTCTGGCAGTGGCGAACGATCGCTCACATTCCAACTTATCCAAAATTCTGGTGCTAGGATTTTAACTTGGTCCTGGAAGCATTAACACCTCCTACCAGTCTTGGCGTCAGTATTGGCTGCTTGTTGCTTTTTTGTTTTCTACAATATGTCGATTGACTTTTTACATTATAGTGTTTTACAAACATCAGACATACATATGCAGGTATACACACACACACACACACACACACACACACACACACACACACACACACACACACACACACACACACAC
>JAPTYQ010000003.1:5735256-5746979 GCA_029814465.1 Ostorhinchus cyanosoma
CTACTACTACTACCACCTCTACCTCTATTACTACAATTACTACTACTATCTCTATTACTACTACTACTACTACTACTGCTTCTACAACTACCACCTCTACTACTACTACTACTACCACCACCTCTATTACTACTACTACTGCTACTACCTCTACTACAACCACTACTACTACCTACTAGTAAGTACATCTACTACTACTACTACCTCTACTAGTACATCTACTACTACTACTACTACTACTACCTGTACTACTACAACCACTTCTACCCCTACTACTATTAAAACTACTACTACTGAATTTCAGCTGCCTTCAGGGACACAAAGGAAGTAGTAGTTTTACCCTCTGGATGCTGTTAAACAATGTAAATGTTGATGTCACGTTACTGGGTTTTGAACAGTAGTTAAACCAGTATGATCACCTGTTTATGACTCTCCTGCCAGAGTTTCAACTCCCTTCACAAGACGACATACAACATACATAACATAGTCACTCTTGTCTCATCAAGCATAATTTCATTCCATTTTACCTTTTACCGTTTTGTCTTATTTTATCCATAGGAAATGAAAATCAACATGAAACTCAATTTATTTTGGTAGTTCAGATTTTTTCATGTTTTATTCCATGGTTTTGTTGATCTCACCCATATCAACCTGGTGGTTTCGTTTTTAGACAGTTTGTAATAATGCAATAACATGTTTGGTGAATGGGTGTTATTTATATTTTAAGGGTCAAAGTAGGGCTGGATGATACGAGTAGAAAACCGGACCTTGATTTTTTTCTTTTCCCAGTGTAATGGATGATGCACCATTTTATTATCTTAAAATTTGGTTAAGCAAACTCAAAATAAAACAATGTTTACAAGTAATAAAATAATAATAAATAAAGTAAGTTAATTTCGTATTATTTATACAGCCAGGGATATGCTTTACAATCTGTAGAGCATGCACCACCCTCAGTTTGACCCACACTTTGAGCAAGGGAAGAAAAAAAAAGGAAGAGAAAAAGAAGTACAAGCCTCTTCCAGACAGGCCTATTGTGCAGTAAGTGTTGTGTATCCAGATATATCTATACACAATACACACAGAAATGTACCCATATTATACATGATTGTTTTCTTTATTAAATGCACTAAACCATCAAACACCATACATACAGCAGAGTGTGAATGTGAGAGTGACTGAATAATGCATTAATCATGTGAAGCATTTTGGGTGCCTTGAAAAGCGCAATAGAAATCTAATCCATTATTATTATTTTATTTATTATATGTGCAGTATCAACCAACTACAATAACAGTAAGCATTGATTTGAATGAAATAAAGCACCACTGATTGGAAATGGTCTCAATTCATATATTACAACAGATAAACATTGTTTTGAATTCTTGTCTCCAGAAGCACTTACCCAGATTAAAAAAAGGCAGTTTTAAAGATTCTTCTTCTTATTCCTACTATTATTATTATTATTATTATTATTATTATTATTATTATTATTATTAACAACAATAAATAATATGTGATGAACACCTTTATGTTTCAAGTGTGTTGAAGTTTCCTGGAGGTGTGGAGCTCATAGAAAAGGTGGGGCGAATAGGATTACGCACACTTCCGCTTTAAAAGTGGAGTGTGTTTGTGTCTGTGCGATGCTGAGCCACAGATCTGCGTGGAACTCGGTTCACCGGATCTCTGCTGCACAGTGCGCAGTGTTAGCGCACTCCCCACAGCGGACCGCTTTATCCGCAGTGGAAACAAACACGCACATCCAGTCCCGTGTGGAGCCGCAGACCGTGTCCTCTGTGACAGTGGGCGGACGGAACTTTACGCAGAGAGCAAACAGCAGGTGAGTCTGAAGGCTGCACCTGAACGGATAGTGTTTCCACTCGGAGGACGGCAGCAGTTTCCTCTTTCATCCAAACTCCACTTGTTGATGTTGATGCTAATTCGCAGCGCGGGGATATTTCTCTGCGTAATTTGGATGAAGCCCCGGTTCCACGGCAGGGACCGGGACGTTTGGAGTTCCGTGGGCGGCAGATGGTGGTGATGTGTGCCGGGAACAGCTTCCAGCATTAGATCGTGTTCCAGGCTGCGCAGGGCATGGGGAACCAGGTGGACAAGCTGTCACATTTAAGTTACGCAGAAGTTCCCACCGTGGACCCGAACGGCGTGGACACAGAGGACGGCCCACGGATCGGCGTGTCTTACATATTTTCTAACGACGACGACGAACTGGAGGACGGATGCGCGGTCGACGGCACCGACAAAGACCCGAACCAGGAAGAGAAGCAGTTCGACCAGCGAGACGAGGTGGAGTGCGCAGTGTTCAACCGAGACGAGTGCATCTACGAGAAGAGCCTCCGGTCCGGGTCCGGGTCCGGGTCCGGGTCCAGCCTGGAGGTCTACTCCCCGGAGAACCTGCTCAACAAATGCAAGGCGGGGGACCTGGTGGAGTTTGTGGCCACGGGCCAGTACCCGCACTGGGCCGTGTACGTGGGTGACTTCCAGGTGGTGCACCTGCACAGAGCAGAGGTGAAGAACAGCTTTTTGACGGACGCAGGTCAAGGACGGAGGTGCAGGATCGTCAACGACCTGTACAGGTTCAAGGCTCTGGGGCCGGACATGGTGGTCCAGAACGCCATGGAGCAGGTGGGCTTGAAGGACCGGGAGTTGAGCTGGAGGAACTCCGAGTGCTTCGCCGCCTGGTGCAGGTTCGGCAAAAGGGAGTTCAAAATGGGAGGAGAGATCCGGATCGGAAAACAGCCGTACAGGCTGAAGATCTGCATGTCTGACAAACACTCACATGTGCTGGAGTTTCAGAGTTTAGAGGATATGATCATGGAGAAGAGGAGGAACGACCACCTGGGCAGGACAGCCGTGCTGCAGGAGCTGGCCACGCACTTCAGCAGCGTGGAGGAGATCCACACTGACCCGGGACTGGGGTCTGACCCTGGAGCGGACTAGGTCTGACCCGGGTCTGACCCGGGTCTGACCTGGGCCCTGGTGTCCCAGTAGAGTAGCCTTCACCAAACTGTGCCCATCCTGCTGTGGTCCAGGTCCTTCACCCCACTCAGCTCATGTCATGTGTGTGGGTGACCAGGGTGAACCCACCTGGTGTGGATCGTGTCCCACATTAAGGAGTTCAGGCAGGCTTCAGTCAGGTACATCCACATGTCATGAATTTTAAACAATTTTTAGAAAATCTGGAAAACAGAGAGTGGATTTTCTCATTATTTTCAGGTTAGTAAAATGAATTATTGCCCGTTTTATTCATTTTTGTGTATTTTATTCATTTTTTTCCTGCACATTCTGTTAATTTTGTTGCTTATGTTATTAATTTTTGACCGGTTTGTTGTTTTTTCCTTTTGTTTCCTATTTTCTTCATTTTTGTTTAATTCATTGCTGAATTGTTCAGTTTTATTATTATTTTTTTTTGCTAATTTTCTTTCTTATTTTGTTCATTTAATTAATGCTTATTTTGCTCATTTTGAATGCATTTAATGAAAGCCAGCATTGATATTGTGTGTTACTATTCTAAGTTTGACATTCTGTCTTATTGTAAGTCTACCTCTCAGCATTCGTAACCCACATGTCCCACATTGACATAAACTCACTGTTTATCTCACATTTGACTTGTTCAGACCTGGTCACCCTGTTTCATAAACATGTTTTATGATGTTATTGCCTTAAAGACACTCTCCTCCTCCACATCCTCTGATGCTAAAGGGCCTTAGCATGTACAGCTGAACAGAGCTGAGCGATAAAATGATAATAATTATCATGATTAGATATTCTATAATCTGATGATATATTTTTATAATATGTTGTGATAATTTCTTTTGGAGATCAGTGACTATGATTATCGTGAGGTGGGTCACTCCTGTTACATTGACTTTTCTGTCTTTATGATTTACTGATTTTTTTTTCCTTCTCTAAAATGAAGCACATATTTATAATAATTGTCTTAAATTCTATAATTTTGTCATCATCACTTACATAGAGATAATGGACATTAAAAGCACAATTTTGTGTTTTACAAAAGCCTTTAATGCATTCAGTGCTATCATGTCCACAATGAATGATTATCAACTCCCACCACAAATATGTAATGTTAAAAACAGAAATATTATTTACCTCTGTTTACTATCACTATGTGTCCCTGAACTCATCGTCCTTCCTGTTTATTAACCCCCCCGCCACCAAAAAAATAAATAAAATTCACTCAGACTATTTTCAGGAAGTACAAACTGGAGGAAGCTGTTACCTGATCAGTATTTCTTACAAAATACCACCCTGGTGGGGATTTAAATTACAATGATTGCCCCCCCACCAAAAGAAAAAAAAATCTGCAGATATTTCTTATGATTACTCACATCACCAGTGAGACAAAATGACATGTAAGGATTAAACTAAACAAACTATTCCTTAACCTATAGTTTATTAGAGACCTTCTGTGTAATCAGGTGTTTTAGATTCATTGAACAGTAACTCAGGATAAGATCAGACTATTTGGCCCACAGTGGGAAAAGTCACCACTGCATTCACAGCAAAGTGGACATAAGTATTAGAAAATACAATAATATAATTAAGAATTGGAGTCATTATTGCAAATAATGTAGCTTTAATTGAAGAGTGAATATCAGTCCACTGCTGTCAGACCATTCAAAGTTGTTGTTTTTTTTTTTTTTGGTTATTTTTTTGTCATGTCATGGCTTATCAAGTTAAAACCACAAATAACTGGTTACTTCAACCGTCACTCAGTACTAACAGGTAATGATTCTTATCATAATAATCATCGATACTGACTGAAATGATCATTTTTCTGGTGATAATATTTGGGTGTGTGTCGCTCAGCCCGAGCTGGTCGACCTGTTGAACCTCCGCTGTTTCAGAGCTGAACTCGTGTCAGGACTGTGAGTCTGAGTGAATGTTTCTGTCTTCATACTGTCCTTCCTCCTGTTACTTGATCCCGATGTGGTTTAACTTCATCCCTCACTTCACCCAAACGGTAAAGTGTCAGAGCTGCTCGCTGAATGCACGACGGATTCTGCCTTTGAAGGAGATGTTGGATGAGTTTTTTTGTGTGAAGCTTGTGTGTGTTAACACTGATCAAAGTCTGTAGTAACTGTACTCTGAGTCTGAGTAAACCTTCAGCCCTGGTCTCTTTTTCAACTGAGTCGTGTTGTTTTTGCTTTTCTAATAGATGGTCATTGGGGGACATTCATTTTCATGCTGTCAGTTTATGTGGTTTTTATTTTTAAAGGTTCATTGTCTGACTCAGTGGGTGCTCTTTTTTCAGATGTTGTCATAATATTTTGTCTTTAGATAATTAAAAAAAAAGTTTATTGGATAGCGACAGTGCTCATTAATGAACATAAATATAATGAATTACAGCTAAAATGGCAAGTGCATCCACAGTCTCTAACAAAAAACATCACAAAACATAAAAATAGAACAATAAAAGAATAACACAATAGTATAGTGCAATAAAAGGTTTAAAATTAGAAATGATTAAAAACTGGAGTCCTTTCAGCCACTATTTAAGCTGAGTTTTGACACGTGGAACATTTCCTTATTGTGAGCAGACTGTTCCAGTTATTTGAAGTCAGATATTTTAATGTGCAGCTTCATTTTTTTTCCTTTTTTTTTAATGAGCTGAATGTAGCACAACATACATCTGTCACACCACAAAAAGTATGTAATAAAGTTATATATTCACACCCAACACTCTGTGGGTCATAAATGCTAAGTATAACATACATATTATGATATTTTTCAGAGAATTTCACATCACAACATAAACTTATACAAACAAGATACTGTTTATTTTGTTATAATTGCACTTTTTGTCACAATAATTAAAATTCAGTTGCCAATTAACTGTCCCAAAAAGCACAGTCAGTCCAGTTTGTATTTACAAGGAGACAATTAATACTGAACAAACAATAACTCAAACTATGAATAATGAAAGAGCTGCAGCATCTGAAACCGACCACAGTGAACATGTGACACATAAACAGAACCACAGTGCTTCAGTTTCACACTCACAGTTTGTCTTTTATGGATTATGATTGTCTCTCTTAACTCACCATGTATTTTTTCATTTGTATTTTTTTTTTAAACCAATTACCAGCAATTTCAGGCAACTTCATTTGAATTCTAGGCGACCCCATGTGGAGTCCTGACCTCAAGGTTGAAAAACACTGAGATAATCAGTGTAACAGGAGCAAAACAAGAAAAATCTGCTTTTACCTAGACATGTAGAGAGGGGATCAGAATTACACAACTTTTCCAGCCATGTGCTCAATATTGTATGAAGTATATACAGGTTATCATCTCTTTACAATATGCAAATTTCTTACAAAGGTAGATACTGAAGTTGTGTTTGCCTCCTTTCATCCACCTCTATAAGGGCACCATTAGTTGTACGGAACACATCCAGACGCTCCTGGGTTTCTTGCCATGTCGGCTGCACCTTCGACCCATCAGTGATTTTTTTTACTTCAGGTCATTAAATGTCTCATATTTGTTCAGTTCACAATGTCTTTAACAAAACTCCATCGAAGAAAGTGTGCGTGTCAGATGTTGTTTCAATAAACCATGACACACATTGGGCCTTTTCTTGAGGGGTAGTCCTTTTTTTAAGGGGTTTATTTAACAGAACCCATTTCATCAACAGGATACCTGAAAAACACAAATGCAATGTGATTAAAAACTTTGATAACCACTGAGTGCACAGAACAAATCTGATTAACATCTCATCAACTGGTTTTGTAATACCTTTTATAAATTGTCAAGTGACTTTGTGGACACGCTGTACATCCAAATGATTTTGAAAAAATGAAAAAAGTACCTACAAAATGGAATGTGTTTAGGAAAAATGCACGCAAGAAAAACAGTTACGCATGAAACAGGACAGATCAAATATTTAGAGGGCTATAAAAACTAAATATCCACATATCTGTAATAACGTTTACTTAAAACTGATCTATGTCATCTGAACAAGAGCACTAGTGTCCAAACATCACAGCTGAATGTGGATTTTTTTATTTTTTTATTCCTATTTCTTTCAGTTTCACCAAATGCTTTTTTTTTTACACAGGTGAATGCAGACAATTATCACAATTCCATAAAAGAATCATGATCACTTTAAATAATTATGATGATTCTGAAATACTGTGACAGACCTAGTTTGTAAAAGTTCCATTTATCATGTGATACGTTTATTTTCATCATGATAAATTCTTTCATCATCTTCCTGTTGTGATGCGATAACCACCACAGGATTACATTCAATATCTTGATGTTTGTATCTTCACTGGTCGCTTTTTTGCATTGACCCTCAAATATCGCAAATATAAGTTGCGCATAAAAATTCACCTAATGGAAAAACGACAATTTCGACAAAACTCTTGTTTTTTTATTAAAATTTTTTGTGCTGGCAAGAGGTGTTTTTTTGGGTGTTGTGAAATTGGTATATTGTGCAAAACTGCAATGGAAAGACCTTTTTTCGCAACTACAGTCAGGTGAATAATAAAAAAAAAGCATGTTGACGGATGTTTCAACAAGTGAAGAAGAAGAGTTTTAAAGAAACATGGTGCGGTGTTTGGACACACCAGGAAACCACAGCATTTTTTTATTTAGTACAGGATAGAGGGGTAATTTATAGTAATTATAAATATATCTGTGAAACAATGCAATAATTACGTTCGTCGCCATGTTTATGGAATGACTTCTTGTGTCATCTCACGATAATAAATAAAAGAATCATCGCATTTGTTGATTTAATGGAAAAACGGACATTACGCACTTCTGTTTTTTTTTTACATTTAGTAAATATTGGGAAAGTTTTGTGCATATATGCAATGGAAAAATGACTAGAGTCACTTAATCCTCTATGAGTAGAATGTTTATTTCATTTGAATATTTAATTTCAAGGTCCTGGGTTCGATTCCAACCAGGGTCCTTTCTGTGTGGCGTTCACATGTTCTCCCTGAGTCTGCGGGGGTTCTCTCTGGGTTCTCCCACCATCCAAAGACGTGCACTGATAGGTTAACTGGTCAACCTAAAATGGCCCATATGTGTGAAAGTGAGTGATTGGTTGTCCGTCTCTGTGATGAACTGGTGCCTTATCGAGGGTGTACCCCGCCTTCGCCCATAGGTAGCTGGGATAGACTCCAGCGAACCCCCCATGACCCTGGTGAGGATAGAGCGGGTTCAGAAGATGAATGAATGAATGAATTTTTAATTTCTCCAGCTGTCTGGGACCAGTATGACCTGATAAATATAAAACTAAGCTTCATCTATGAACATGAAGGATGTTTAGAAAAATTCCTGTCTTCAAACAAGAATCATAGGTTTATTTTATTTTGTAACACCAGTGCGTCATCACTTTGTAATAAAGCATAGAACTCTTTAGCTCAGGGGTGTCAAACTCATTTTAGTTCAGGGGCCACATTCAGCCTAATATGATATAAGACCAGTCAAATAATATAAATAACAACAGGATAAGAACTTGAACATAATGTCAACTCCAAAGTTTTCTGTGTTTTTGAGGGAAAAATGCAAAAATGTGTAAAGAAAATGTTTACATCTACGAACCGTACTTGAACATAACATGAACAAAAATGAACAACATGGAAATTCTGAAGAAAAATAAATGCAATATTAACAATATTACGCTTTAGTTTATCATTTATACATGTGCATCACAACTAACAGCTCACAGTAGATCTACAAATACACAAAACATTTAGTAACAGACAGAATATTGATAAAATTCCACATACTTCTCTTAAGACATTTAGTTATTAGCATTTTTTGCAAAAGGCTAGTCTGTAAATGTAAATATTTTTGTGTAATTGTACTTTTTTTTTGCATTAAAAAAAGGAAGGAAAATTTATGGTTTTCATAATTTATTGGTTACTGTGATAGTATTTTAATAGTTTAGACTGAATTGACCTAAAATGATTTCCACATCCTTGACTGTTGATATCTTCACTGCAATTTTTGCATTTCACAAATTCATCCCACAGGCCGGACTGGACCCTTTGGTGGGCCAGTTTTGGCCCCCGGGCCGCATGTTTGACACCTGTGCTTTAGCTCAATGTCCAGACATGTGGAAAAAACAAGATGGCAAACAAAGCAACAAAGCCAAAAACTGTGACTTGTTCCACATTGTGTATCTTATTCCATCTGTTTTGCTCTTAAGTCCAACGCTGTCCTTTTTATGTCTGATGCCTTCACTGGGCTGCGTGAAAATACTTTGCAACAGTTCACATGACTTCTTAAAGGATGTATGAAATATTTCCAAGAACCGTCATGTTCTGTGCAGCTCAACAGGCTTTCAATGGGATTTCTACAGACTCACGATGATTTTTACATCCCATCTTTATCAAATTTCTTCTTCCTAATTAGCAGCATCATCGCGCTAAAAGTTGTCACATGTGCACGACGTACTAATCTACGAAGACGACTCAGACGATCTTGCTTTTACACTGATGGGTCTGTTTGCTCTTGTTTACAATGGCTCGTTAAAAAAAGTCGACTAATGAGGTTGAAATGACAAAGAATAAATGCAGGAAACCCACAATGTATGTATTTTAAGGATACTGATTGTTTAGAAATGTAACATGACCCCTACCCAGTGTCTCAAGGCACATGTACGACATTAAATGTGAAGCTGGAGTTGAGTGAATATTAGTTTAATGTCATGTCTATAGTTCATGAAGTTAATCCTGGACATAGAGACTGAACTGATAATGATGGATGATGTGACGGTAAAGAAGGAGGTGTTTGTCACTGATCAGCTGAAGGATCCGGAGGCCTCACTGATGCTGCATTCACTGACCTTTTCTAATGTTAAATACTTGATACTTCTGACATTACGTCTCACTCCTCCTTCTAGTACTGATTCAACCACTTTACTCACCTTTTCTTCCCTGTCATGTCTCCTTCTTCTGTCTATTTTGTGTTTTTTGTCTTTCATGTCTTTTGTCCTGTGTGATACGCAGTGCTCTTTACATCAAGGACTCACCTTTTCTATGTGTTATTGTTCGATCTATGTAGGTTTTGATGTTGAGGAGCCACAAAATGAAGCTGAATAAAAACTAATCAATAATGCCCTTGAATGTAGTACAAATAAAGTATGGAGCCTGTTTGTAAAGGAATAGAAACTACACACATTTGTGTTGTAATATAGAGAGTAAAAGGAAAAGTTGACAGCAAAATTAATTATGAAGGAACGTATTGGAATAACTTTACTTGAATCTTTGTACATCTTAAAATCATTTTCAGTATGTGCTTCTAATCACAATATCATCCAATCAGTCAATATTTAACAGCAGGATCGAACTATGCATGGACTAGGATTAAATAAAACTGTGTAAAAGATCCACATTCTGCTCATTTATTCACTCTGCACTGTTAATTCAAGAGTTCTATGTTTAAGTGTACATATAGTTATCACGCATTAGAGTTTTCACATTTTAACATCATCATTTATGACGTGAGAAGTTTATATTTTGTGTCATAATAATGTGAAAATGTCTTGTTATAACTTTAAAAACATTTTCTTTTTTCAACCTAACAGTGATTGCTTCTATAATGTCTTTTCCAAAGCAGTAAAAAAAAATTAAATAAAATTTTATATATATTTATTTATTTATTTATTTATTGAGTTTTCATTCCACGGTACAAAAGTACAAAAAAAAACAATCACATATTATATTCATGTGACATAAGTGTTTCAACCCCCCCAACAATCCCATACATTCTGAGGTGTACAGCTTTCTATTCAGTGAACATGAAAATAATCTACAATTTGCCACCTGTAAAAAAGAAGAAAAAAGGGATAAAAGAGAGAAAAAAGGGGTTTCCCACTATCACTCCTCCTCCCAGTCATCTGCAGACAGTGGATGTGGAGTAGAATCCTCCCGTGTTTCCCTTAAGAGAGAATTTTGAGAAATCACCTTCTTCAATTTGTGTTTTGAAAGGTGCATCATTTTATCCAAACTTTTGCAAATCAGAAATCTTCTACTAATGTCTGTGTTTGTTGGAAGTTGAATGTAAGCCTTAAAGACCTAAACAGCCACAAAGCATTGACTGGTTTAAAATACTGAATATAGATTTAAAAAAAAAAAGGATATTTATTTCTGTCAAACATGTTTAACATTCACACTTCTTGCACAGTGGTTTTCTCCCCATGTTTGAAAAAGAAAAGGAGGAAGTATAAAAGTATGTGTCCCACCCTCTTCCCGTTTACGCACAATTCAAATGCATTTGTTTAAATAAAGAACAGAACAGCACAAAACAACACAGCTAGGCTTTTCTTTTAACACTGCCATTACCGTCCTGGAATAAATTGCTTTTTAAATTGTATTTTATACATTCTGTTAAGCTAATTTATGTTTTTACTTTGCTTTGTAGCATATCTTTTGATTCACTAATCCAGTGGTTTCCAACCTTTTTTGGCTCGTCACCCCATTTTAACATCCTAAATTTCTGCCGACCCCACACATTCAAAACAGAGACTTATTTTTTTTGCTAAAATTTATTTGTTTTTGATCATGTAATAGTTTGCTACACTATGTTGCAAATAAACATTCATTTTAGATGACATTTAGTCTATATAATGTATATTATTATGGACGTAGGCAGAAAAGCCAGGTGTAGATTACTGCACAAAGGGAGAATTAGATTTTCCTTGGTCAGGATATGTACAGTCAGTC
>JAPTYQ010000003.1:5755659-5771633 GCA_029814465.1 Ostorhinchus cyanosoma
ATGGATGGATGGATGGATGGATGGATGGATGGATGGATGGATGGATGGATGGATGGATGGATGGATGGATGGATCTCGTATTCATGACAGTACAGCTGATATTAAAGTCTGTCCCACCTCCACTTCTCCCCTGATCCTCTAATGAGGATCTTCAGGGAAAACAGGATTTTATAAATAACCGATAACCACTCATTGAATTTATCATTTGTAGAAAACTCACTTTACTGGTGTGGAAAAGAAACTTTACTACACTGCTGGCTTGTTTCTACGAGACCTCCTTTCTCTTCATGCTTTATACATAATACCTGATTTTATTGGCTTGAAGAAGCTTTTTTTTTATAAAGTAACAGTAAAACTATTTCTGATTTTGTTTTTACATAACAATTGTCATTTTCTTTAATCATAACTCTTATAATATACTGGTTGTAACTGTTAGAACCAGATTAAGACATTTTTTTAGTTTAATGTGCAGTTCCGTACCATATTTATTAGTTAATGATTTCAAACATGATATTTGGTGATTGGGGCATTTATTACTTTGATTTATATGTTCAGATTAATAATCATCCTGTTATACTAAATACTACGTGGTTCAACTGTAAAATGAGGGTATTTACAATGAAACACATCATTGCTGGTAATAATGCATATAAAAGTCAACAAATACATAAAAAACAACTCTCTTTTGTTGGTCAAAACAAGTCAATGTAGAACTCAACCTTAATAAATACAGCTCTGTAAAAAAAAAAACAGAAAACGCTGCATTTTCCTGTGATATTAGCATGTGTGCATACATGACAACCATTCCATTCCTGTGTCTGAATTCCAACTCAAACACACTTTATTCTACTGAATAAACACCTGATCCATGTCTTATTTAAGAAGTAGAAGTAGAAACACCAGTACTGTGGCCTTCACTTTCTTCCTACAAAAGGCAAAAACAGGGCTTTTAGTGCCTCAAAAGTGAATGGAATCCTAAAATAACTATTGAAAACTAGTCTGAGGACTGGTTTTTCTATCAGGTTAATGCTCCTGGACTCAACTAGGTCCATAAAGGTGTGGATGACGGACCACCAGATGCAGACCCTGTCATGTCCAGTCCAGTTTCCAGACCTGAACCCACTTTGAAAACTTCTGGAGGAACATGGATGGTCACAAGCCATGGAACATTGGTGAACTTCTTGAATTTCTCTGCATAAAGTTATTCAACAGCAACAGAAGAAAACCTAGACACGTGAACGCTGTCAGTGAATATCAGGGTTATTCCACCAAATACTGATGAGACTTTTACTGAGTTAGAACATTAGTTTTCAGTATAAACTGGTTTTCGTTGCATTATTTGAGTTACGGAAACAACTCCATTTTGTTTTGTTATTTTGTGTTGTGTTCTGCAAATACATGCGCTAAATAACAATATTTACCCTGAAGGGAGAGGCGAGGGTATTGTTTTAGTTGATTTGTATGTTTGTTTATATGTTTGTTTGCAACTTTACACAAAAACTACTGGACCAATTTCCATGACATTTTCAGAAAAGGTGTGAGGTGGTCCAGAATAGATGCCATTAAATTTTGGTGAATTGAGGTCAAAGGTCAAGGTCACCAAAAATGGGTTTTCGCAATGGTAAGAGATACTGTAGGGTAAATCAGGTAAACATTTGCGAAGGGCAGGGTTTGTTGTGCCTGGCACCACTTGTTTTTATTTGAAATTTGGGAGAAATGTTATCAATAATAAATGATAAAATCAGAAAAAGGGCTAATTTTGCAGCGGTCTCTTACATTTGTCCAGAGCTGTACAGTATGTAGAGTGGTTCTAAACAGTGCTCAGTCCACCTGTCCGTCAGTCAGGTTCAGGTGTCAAACCTGCGTCATCTTCTCTCAGACTGAAATGAATGTTCTGTTCTGAACCACCAGAGTATCAGGAAAGCAGCTGTTTATCCTGTAAAAATGCAGATTCTTTTCATTTGTTTTTGGCTTAAATCAGAAATAAAGTATTAAAACATCACAGTGACACAAATCCCCCAGATGCAGATGAATATTTTTGTTGTTGAACTCGAGTGGATTTAAGAGGTTTCAGAGCTTAAAGATGATGAAATATACTACTCACTTAAATTGATATAAATTTTAGGCTGGCCTTTCACATGATAAAACCATCCCAGAAAATCAAACTAACCCTTTAGAGCATCATATACTTAAGCATAGACATCCTGGGATTCTCTGTCATACGGATGTCCCTGAACTACCCGTCTCATGTCCACCCCTGGACACTCAGACACTGACCTCTCTGACTGTAGCTGTTTTCAGAATGTGCAGTGGGTGGAGTTAGAATGTGGGTGAACGTAGAGTTTAAAGCTCATTTCAGACATGCATGCTGTGTTTTGAGTGTTCCAGCTCTTGGGGAACAGGACTGGGGCTGATATTGGCTGTGGAATCAGTTATCAGCTGTTCTCTGCTCTAAAGTATCATCAGACTGGCCTTTACAGTCCACTACAGGTCGACCCTCAGACTTTAGCAGTAAAATGTACCTGTGTTCTATGGTACATTAACACTCAAAGACCCAAACTGACACTGACGTTTAAAATCTGATCGGATCTAAACTGTTTAACAACTTCTGAATGACTAAACCTTCACTGTAAAATCATATAAGTAAATTCAACTCAAACAGATTGAAGAAACCGATTACCTTAAACCATTAAGTTGATAAACTTAAATCATTTTAACATAAAACCAATATTTTAATTGAGGGTAATGGCCTTAATATTTTCAGTTAATTCCACTTTACTGTACAGAACTGTACTTATTCCAGTGTGTGTATTTTATACATTCTTGTAATATAACCATATAAAGTCACTTTACTCTTGTATTCATTTCAAGTATTACATTCTAGCTCTCATTACTTTATTCTTTGTCTACTCGATTCATTTGAACCCATTGCAGCTGCATTAAAACAATACAAGCAAGTTTCTAGCAATTCAGAAGCTTTTTTTAAATCAAAATACTGAGCAAAAAAACTAATGAAACCCTTCAAAGTAAAATATGACCAAATGAGTTTTCCTCTAAATCAAAAGTTAAAACAACTTGTTCGACTTGATAGATGTTAATCCTCATGTTGTCTACTCTTGTCCTTCAAAACAAAAGCATATAATGCCTTGAAAACCTATGAAACATAAAATAAAAAACAGGAGTCATTTTAGCAGAAAAAGACCAACACATACAGGACAGAGATTTTGTTCGCAAAGTTCCACAAAGTACCCCCCCCCCCAAAAAAAAACAAAAAACACCACAAGTGGTACACACATTTTCTTTGTACAACAGTACAAAGAAAACACATGATTACAGACGTGTATGCAATAAAATGCTTACAAAGGTTTTCAGATTTGGGCCAAGACAAACAGGAGATGGACTTTGGGAGGTTGAATGTGTCTGTATTGTTCTGCAGGATCGTCTCTGCTCATTGTGGGTAATGTGAGTAATACCTGCTCACAATAGCAACTCAGACACTCTTTGTGTATCAGTCATGGATGAAAACTCCCCAGTGCCTTTAGGACAATTAGAAGAGTGTGGTGTGGTGCTTTTCCTGGTAAACTGACATAAGATAACCTGGACCAGAATAGTGATTAACAGCTCAATGAACAAACACTGACTGGAAATGTGCTCAGCGGACGACTTCAAAGTAGATGGTCAGGACATTTACTGTTCAGGACATTTATTATTTTTGTTCAGTCCTTCAGTTGCATGTTTGATTTCAGTTCAGTTTGAGTTTTTCTCGTGAGTTTGTTTATGTTTAGACATAATTTGACAAGAGGTTGGACAGGAATTGACAAGTTTATTTTTAATTATGTCTTTTTATTGTTGATTTGAGTTTTTCACAGATTAAAGGAAAAAAAAGTGAAAAAGGCCAAATGGAAGAATGCATGACATCACATAAGAATCACAAAACCACTGTTCATATAGAGCAAAATAAAAGTAATTTTATTCTGTTCAACCGTCCACTTCCTCCAACAGCCAAAGCTGTTGTATAAACCAAATGAATGTAAGGCCAATGTGGACAGAACAAACTAAAGTTATTTTAGTTCTGCTTGTAGTTAACTTCTTTAGTGACTTTTTCTTGTTTAGTTTATTTGTTAAATGATCCAAATAATAGATATTTGTTGTATGTAATTGTTGGATGCAAATAGAGTAATAATAACGGTCCAAAAAGATCCAAATCATATGCAGGGTCCTTCCTTTTTAGCCAAATAAAAATTCCAGATTTTTTCAAAACTGCTGTTTTCATCCCCAAGACATTGACTTCATAGACTTTTAAACTTGCATGTCTACTTTTTTGGTTGAGATTGTACCTGCTGTATGTAGTAGAAAAGTTCATTTTTAAAAATGTAGGAATGTAGGAATGAATGAATGAATGAATGAATGAATGAATGAATGAACACATAATTTATAGTAAATTATGTTTTACTCATAGAAACATTTTCCAAATATATGAAAATCACAAAAGTGCATGGATATCACACAAACAACTTTCACTAGAATCATTCCAGTACCAACCAGTTGGTGACATCAGACCCAGTTTTTATCTGCTTTCCTCATATTTCTCATTTTATAAGATTACATGCCTTTGAACATACTCTAAAATTTGACAGTGACAGAACCTTTTTCCATACTTTATTAAGACTGTCACATAAAACTCTACTTTTCAAGGTCTGGAACATAGAGTTTCAAAATTCCATACTTTTTAAGACTTTCAAGACCTGTGCAACCACCCTGTGTATGTCTTTTTAAAATGGAAAATGCACCTTTTTTCAGCCTTAAGTTCCCCACCTGTGAATGAGTGTGAATATTTGTTCTGGAAACGTCAGACATTTAACCCATTAGTTAGTACTGGAAGCTCTGGGGTTCTTCATCAATTTTCCACGTAACATTTCTGGGAATTCTGCCTGAGTTTGTTTTGTTTTTACCCCAAATATGGCCTGAGGCTGTGTCTCTTATGTGAGGTTTTCATTGGAGTGGGAGCGCTGAGTGGCCTGAGCCTCAGAGGAGGCAGGTGGCTTCACTGTCTGTTCAGGATTTGTTTATCTGTGTTTTTTTGGCAGCGGGGGACATTGAACTGGCCATTTAGACATGATACAGCTTTGTCTTTTCTGGTTAATTGAACAGTTCATTGTCAGAAATGTAGGCCTTTGATTTAACATGTTTAATGGTCAGATTAACAGCATAAAGTGCTTTTATACACTCACTGAAGTTAGGGAACACTGAACTGGGGAGTCACTTTGCTGTACGTTGTGAGACTGGAAAATGAAAGGCAAATTTACATACTGTAACCTAACAGTGAAGGCTTTTCTCTCTGTGTTAACGCACCATTAAGCTGCTAAATTAGAGGACACAAGGGCAGAGTGTGTGAGTCAAAGGACGGGGCAGCTCGACAATTTCTTCTTATCGCTCCCTTATCTATTTACACAGCTGTATTCACGGCAACGGCATTAAAAGGGCACAAGCCACAACAAATTAGAAAAAGTCTTTACTATAAATAAATGTCATTAGCTTTTCATTGCATTCGGGTGTTTTACAAGGACATCCTACTATTCTTTTACCAACTCAATTTTATGGCTTAATGACTTTCTGTTGTATCAAGTCCCTATCTCCTGTTGTACTGGCTTGTAGGTTATTGTCATTATCCTTGTTTATAGGAATCCTCATTTTCTTAGTCTATCATGTGTAACATCTGTGTTGGACTAGAAAGACAGCTGTAAATCATTGATTAAGGTGTAAATTTGAGCTTGTGTAATATGAACTACAATACTGAAAATAACACACAAACCACTACCACTGACTAGAATCCATAGAAGGGTCCGATCAAGCAGTAACACGTGGACTCATTTGTGTTCAACAGTCTCTGTCATGTAAGCAGAGTAACTAACATGCATGTATTATACATACTTGAGTAGGTATTCATAAGCACTTTAACATTATGCATAACAACATTTAGGGAGATGGGCTGAAAAATGTAAAATGACTGCTCTGTAACACCTGGACTGAAATGGACAGCTTTACGCAAACATTCAAAACATGAGGGTTTCTCTGCAAAAATTTATGTCAAGTAAAAGAAAACCTTTTAGATGTTATGTTCAACTATGCTGAAAATAAATTTTGGAGTAAAATATTGAAAAGTCTCTGTTTTATTGACATGAGAATGTGGTAACACATTGATACTGTATGGGTAACTTTATTTTTATGTCTGAAACATGGTTATGGTGTGAAAAGTATAATCCATAAAATCAGTTGTAACTTTTGTTCTACAAGTGGTATTTTAAAAAGTTCCTTCAGCTAAAACACGAGCCCACTTGATAAATGATGTGAACAAATTTATTTTTTCATGTTGATGTTCAATTTCACTTGATCGGACCAAGAAACAAATGTAAAATTGAATATGTGCAACAAATTCAAAACAAAAACATGTTTACCAATATGTTACATGACCTTTCCTTTTTTATTACACTTCACGCTGTTTCTAAGACTTGAGTTGCTTGTTGCTCTGCGGCTGATGATTCTGCTCTTCATGATGTCCATACATTTTCAATAGGAGACAGATGTTAGAATAAGACCTGGTCTCATCCTGCTGAAACAACCACAGACTTCAGAGAACAGATGTGGGTTTCATGGCAGCATACGTATGTCTGTAAAACTCAAGCTCAGCCTTCATGTCGATGGTCCTTTCACACATTTATTAGCCTCAGAATGATCTAAGTCATATTTTTGTCCACATTGTGATATCTGTGTAAAATTAAGATTAGTTAAAGTTAGGCAGATGTCACAATTTGGACAAAAATATGACTTAGACATTTATGCTATCGGGCTAACGATGCAGGTCAACCATGTGGACAATGATGCAGCCCCAGACCATCACATATGCTGATTTGTCATCTTTCACTGAAAACGTTCTCGATGTTTTTTTCATTTTTTTCCACATTTGATGTATTTTTCCTGAGAACAAACTTTAGCTTAGATTCTGCTCTGTTTCAGGACATTTGTGATGAGCTCCTATTCAGAGAACTCATTGGTGTTTCCAGTGTTGGACCATGCATTTGGTGCCTTGGCCTTCAGTGGGGACTTACTGGTCTTAATCCACCTCTTAATACCACCACTATGACATCACAATTATAGAATCCATCAGTACTATACAAAAAAATGCACAATAACAAGACGTGGGCATTTCAGGTATTGAGGGTGAACACCATTATTACTAAAGCAAGAAACCCAGTTAAGACAACTCCAAAACTTTACTCTACAACCACAACTGTACCATGTCCATCATCTGGAGCAGTTCAGAATCACTATTTATCTAAGATGACTAAAACATTACAAAAAAGTTAAAGGAGCTGTATGTCAGAATTATGTTCCAGAAATCATAAAATGACCCTGAATGTCACCAGACATTAAGGAATCCTGTTCATTTCAAATACTGATATCAGCAGTAGTCCAGCCAGAATATTCACATTTGAAAAGCTAAGTGTCAGCCCCTAAATAATGTTTATGTTGTCATTTTGTGTTTTATTCTGATGCTCCACCCATTACCTATCTACCAATCACAAAGTCAGCAGTGTTATGGCATCCATGTTGCTAGTTCCACTGAGCTGCATCTGGAACATTTCTGATCACAAATGTCTGAAGTTACAAACCAGAAAGCCGTCTTATTATTCACAAATATGTTGTGACAAAGTGAGAAACAAAACCAGGACATGTATAGGAGATGGTTTTGAAAGACTGAGATGAATGTGAAGACTGATGCCAGCTCCCCTGTGGCCCAGGCCCACGTCTCACTGCCCGGTAAGAGCCACCGAGAGCCAGGGCCGGGTGAAGAGACCCCTGTACGAGGCCTTCACTATGCATTCTGAAGGCCCAGGGCACAACAGATGAACCTTGGCAACACATAGAGCACAAAATATCTTCCTTCCAATCTGCCCTGGGCCTTCAGAATGAGTAATAAAGGCCCGTGTAACTTAAACCGTACACCATCAGGACTGTTTCTTTAACTATTCGGCCCTCAGTGTCGACAGCATTTATCCTTCCTCTGATTGGATGGTAAGAGTAAAACTTATTTGATATAGCTCTGGAAATATACTTTTTTGATTCATGCCAATAAAACTAATTGAATTTAATTTAATTGAACTATTAATACATTTAAGGTAGAATTTTTTTATGCCCACAACGTTTGACAGAGGAAAGAGAAATGATTTGGTCTTGGACAAACTTAAAAATCCATTTTCAAGGCAGACTTTTCCGGAAAAGCTGGACATCATGAGGAAAGATCAGCCCACCTCGACACTAGCTAGCCAATCAAGCAAACATTCTCTGCCCTTAAGAGAATACGAACTTATGTCAGGAATACGCCTGGACAGAGGAGATCTCAGCCTTGGTCTCCATGGACATAAAAGGTCTTACTGATGGAGCTGAAATGCACAGATCATGTCTACGACAGAGTCATTGAAGTTTTCAAAGAAAAGAGGATGGATTTTGTAAATAAATAATGAGCATCTCTGATGAGGAGGCCATGGTATTTTATTTATTATTTTAATGTTTTTGTCATGTTTTTAGATAAAATTTGATTGTGAACTGCTCCAGATGTACATGGTCCAGTTTTGGTTGTAGCGTAGAGGTTTGGAGTTGTCTTAACTGGGTTTCTTGCTTTTGTAATAATTGCATTCACCCTCTCTCTCCCTTTATCGACATGCCTTGTTATTTTGCATTTTTTTGTAAGGTACTGATAGTTTCTATAATTGTGAAATCATAGTCCCCACAGAAGGCCCAGGTACTAAATGCACAACCCAATACTGCAATAAATTAATACGATTTCATGGAACAAATATTAGAATTGAGGTTGTAAATGTAGGTCAGTGTTTCTGATGACGTGAAGGCCTTGCTGGCCCTGACGACCGACCACTCGCTGTTTCTGCACAGAACTGATATAGTTCTTCCACCTTGTGTAATAAAGTTTCAGGCTGCATCTTTGGCTGCGGTGGTGGCTGTGTTAAGTGACAGTGCCTTCTCAAAGTCCTCCTGAGCCCATTCATCACGGCAGTATGAGAGTTTCTTATGCAATGCCTCGTGCATTCACCACTGGTTCCTGCCCTTGGCTTTTACACATTTGGATTTTAATATTGTGTGTTTTTCCACAATTTTATATCCGGTAGATGGTCAAAAACTTAAATTCTTTGCAATTTTGGAGATGCTAAAAATCCCTTTTGAACTGACCAACAGTTCTCACGGGGAAAATTTGGCCTGTTTTTAGGTTAATGTCCAATCGTGACCCCCCCCCCCCCTCATTTATCACCAATGACTGGGATAATGACAGAACAGTGTTACATGTATATCCTAAAAACATATTTTGTGAGTGTGTCCAAGCATTTCTGGTAATGAGGGATGCACGTACATGCTGTGGTTGCTGCTGCTAAAACAAGGCTTAACATGGAGAAAATATCAATATCTGCAGGTCAATGCTGAATTAATAACATGAATGTAAATTATGGACAAAACCTTGAAGACAGGTAAATAATACAATGAAATAAGTATTTCTTAAGCATTCAGTTTCATTCCCTCAAGACTTGTCAGTGGTCTAAAGTTTAGTCAATATGGATGACTATCCTTTTCTTGCAGAGCTTTTCTTTTGTTTGTCAGGACATGTGTGATATGTGTGTAACAGACAAAAATGAGGTGTAATACCTCCATTAACATGTAAGTCCGGGCTTATCCAGACTAAGCCACCAAAGTGAAAAACGGTACAAGCTGCTGGTGCTGAAATGAATCAAAGCTGAGTCATTAACTGATGTTTTGCATAAATCCCAGTCCGTGAGGTGAAGGTATATTGAACATGTTGCCTCTGTGCTGCTAATGCATAGAAAAATAATGTCTACCATCAGAATAGAGAGGACTTCACTGATAACTGATGTGTGAATTATATGAATATGTTTGAGTGTCTGTCAGATCTCCAGGACATATTACAGCTGCTGAACTAAGCAGCTCGGTCTGCCTGCATGCATTTACATCCTCATTATGCGACTGCCTCTGTATCGCTCTTGAGTCCCTTCTGGCCACGGTTGTTTTACCGTCGAACAGTATCAGCCTCTGTTATTCTTCAGAGGCTGCTTAAAGTGAGGAAAAAGCTCACAACAAAGAGGAACAAGCAGGAAGGAGGTACTCAGAATCGATTTACATTCTGCCTCTCCTCCTCCTGTCACTACAATTTCCTCCTTAATAAACACATTAACAGCAACTTTCATGAAGCGGCCTGAGCAATTACTTCTGAAAGAGTGATGATCTTGAAAGCGTACAAAATTATACTGCGCCACATTCGCAATTTTCATCTTAGTTATGAATGCAAGTGAGACTTCTTAATGGCTGCTCATAGTTATTTAAAACAAGGTTATCGAGAGAGATCACTAATGTACTCTTAAAGGACTCGACTTGTTTTTCATTGGATTTCAACAGAGCGATAACAGATATCTGACAGTACAATACAAATACACGATAAAGAGCATTGTAAAAATAGAATCAAACAGAAATACACAAATGTGTGTTTTTCAGCGTTATTAACCAAATATTGCCTCACTCATCATGGTTTTATAATACTGAAAAGAACACATGATGCAAATAGCCTATAATTGCGTATTCTCCTAAGCCCCTGCTGGAACACAGCATATTGGTCATATAATTTTGATGGTGGATGGAGTGTGGTAGATGCGTAGATTGTGGAGCAGGTTGCTGCAGACAGCTGAGGGCGTGCTCTAAATGGCACATGCCATCTGTCTGGAGATCTGGGGACCGAGGTGTTTGCTCCAAGTGCGTACCGCTGTCATTTTCTTTGTGAAATTGGAGCGGGTTCACAATTGATCACTCTTTCCACTCTGGAGCATTGAGGTCAGGGTTCAGGGAAGGTGAGAAAATCAAACACTGAGGCCTGACTCGTGTACCAAAAGCGGAGGATTTGGATTTTAGGGTGGATAATCAGTTGGGACTCGGATGCCCCCCCCGTGACTTAATCAGCTTCAGGAGCGAGTCAGTCTTCCTGTCTGGTGTTAAGGGCTCTCTCTGCCTCACCTGTCTCTTCAGAGCGGCCATTTGTTCAGAAAGATTGTCAGGACGCAGAATTTCCTCTGCTAATGATTCCACAGGCGGTCCAGGTGCTGTCACGAACAGCTTTGTTGAAGGAGACAATTGACTCCTCTGGTATGGTGCACACAGCCCTATAGTTATGACTATTGGGATGTCAGCCTGGGTGTTTCTGTCATACTGACATTATGTACTTTTACCTTGTCCTCTTTAAACCCCTTGGCACTTTCTTCCTTGATCACTGCTAGTACCAGGAGAGCAAATTAGGACAAATAAGCATCCGTGTGCAGATTTATACCCATTGGCATAACCATGTGTCTTCCAGCTGTCAGGAGTGTGGTAAGCAGACAGAACAGCTGGCTGTCTCCTTGTGTAAGTGAACTCTGACCTTTACCTTGGTGTAATTAGGCTTTTCACATATAGGTTGTATATAAACAGCAAACAAAGCCTTGGTGACATCGCCCACTGGCTTGTGAACTGCTGATCTGAAGCCTTGAAGATAGCATCATTTTATGTTTTCTCTTCCTTTTAGGAAACAAGTGGATATATTTGGATAAGAAGGTGGAAGAAGAGGAGAGAGGGTGAAAAGGAAACATACTGAAAGCATCAATCATAATAAAACTATCGTGTTAATTTCAAGTAAGTAATGTTAGATTTCAAAAATGTTAATGCATACACTTGTGTAATGACAGTAATGTCAACTTGTCCATAATATTTTACTAACCATTGTTAAATGGTAAGCTGACTGACATAGTTTAATTCAAACAGATGAAGTGGGAATTTACTGAAAACACTGATCCAATGTGTCACAAGTCGCTTTTCCATTGACCCTCAAATATCGCAAATATAAGTTGCGCAGAAAAATTCACCCTATGGAAAAACGACAATTTCGACAAAACTTGTTTTTCGATTAAAAGTTTTTGTGCTGGCAAGAGGTGGTTTTTAGGTGTTGTGAAATTGGTATATTATGTAAAACTGCAATGGAAAGACCTTTTATCGCAACTACAGTCAAGTGAATTAAACAAAACGGATGTTGACGGGCGCTACAACAAGCGAAGAAGAAGAGTTTTAAAAGAAACATGGTACGATATGTGCGGACACACCAGGAAACCACATCATTTTTTAATTTAGCACAGGATAGAGGGGTAATATATAAAAATAATGAATATATCTGTAAAACAACATGATATTTACGTTTGTTGCCATGTTTGGGGAATGACTTCTCGCGTCATCTTGCGAAAATAAATAAACAAATCATTGCATTCGTGATTTAATGGAAAAACGGACATTATGCACTTCTGTTTTTCTACATTTAGTAAATATTGGTACATTTTTGAGCATATATCCAATGGAAAAGTGACTACAGCTGGATTCTCTGCCATTTACTTCCTGACCCTGTCACCTCATTACTATCACTGTTTTCACCTGGAACTCTGCTTTCCTCTGCCTCACCGTGCCACACCTTTTCAGCCAATCCCCTTTCACCTGTCTGCTCCCTCCCTCCCTCAGCCACACCCACCTCACTAAGCCAACTCCTTGGACCTGTCATCCCAGCTGCAGTTCATCGGGCAGCCTGTGTACAATAACCTCTCTGCTCTCTGTTTGCTGTCACATTGTAATCCTCGGTACCTGCCAGACCTGCTTGTGTTCCTGTTTCGGACCTCAGCCTGTTTCTATTCCACCTCTCATTGTCTGTCTCACGGTCAGTCTGTCTCTCCTCAGTCCTTTCCCATGTTCGTCTGCCTGTCCCCCGGCATACCTGCCTGCCAGCTACCCAGAATCCACGTCTCCTCTCCTACTCCCTTGTACTACAGGTTGAAATAAACACTACTGAAGTGAAGTGAAATGCATATCCTAAATAAACTGAACTGAATTCTGAACTGAATTGAATTAAATTAAATTGTATTTCTAGGTAAATATTGCAGTATGCAAACTCTGGACAGTTCACTAGCATAAATATCCCACAATGCAATGTAGTCATATCTGCAGTGGTGAGATGGGCTAGTTACTAAGGTTACAGGCCCCCAATTCACAAGGACGCTTTCAGGAAATAAAATGTATTCACATGCTGAACAGTGAGTCTACAAAGATATATTCAGACCTGTGTTTATTTGAACAGAAGTATGCTGAATATTATTATGGACCTTGTGAAAGTAGCTTATACTAGTTTTGGACATACATCTTATACTTTTAACTCAAAATTAATGCAAGCTAATGTTGCCAAGTTACACCAGTTATTGTAATTAAGTACTTAATGACACAATCCTCTGATGTCTTGTTATTGTAATTGATTTAACATAACCACAGCAGAGCCGCCCGTCACAGGGAGGTTTAAGTTTTATTCAATGAACAAGAGCAGCCAAATCGGTAAAGCACAAACAGCATGGAAGACATTGACACACTCAATCTCAGTGGCCACTCCCTTAATCGTACATAACTTGATATTTCATATTGCTGCTTAATTTTTGCACCTAGAATGTAATCTTGTGGCTGCGTCACCTTGAAGTTGTAGTATTAAACATCAGTGGATGAGGTGAGAGAGAGGAACCTCATTATTTCCTGATCCAAACTGTGTTAACAGACACAGTGGAGGAGAACTGACAAAGACACTGTTTGAGGTTGGTGCCTCTGGTGCTCACCATGTGGTCCAGCTCCTGCACTGCAGTTGCTACGAGGCAGACGCAGAGCCCTTTTAGATCCTAACCTTGAAACACAGCACTTGGCCAAGGCTGGTATGACAGAGGAAATGAAACTGACTACCAGGCTTATCCTGGAGAAAATATGTCAAACGTAGAAATCATATGTACACTGGAAGGAAATTTAGAGGCAATCAAAGACAATGTTCTGAATAATGTATTTGTGAAATGTTAGGGAAGCGTTTCACTTTTAGTTCCTGTTTTTTGGGTTTTTTTTAATTATTCAATATTTTTATGCGCATCGTAAAATCCTGGGCAGAATTGTAGTCATTAAAGGAATTATAAAACAGGCAAAAAATCTGTAATTTAAATCCCATTGTAATCTTCACAGTGCTCTGGAGAGTGAACAGAACCAAGGAACCTGAGCAAATCAGTTGTAATTGCACTTTGGTATTTACCAGAGCAGAGGTATATTACCCACTCTGTATTTGTATTCACAGTGTGTGTAAAGCTGAGAATAATGAGCTCACACTCATGAGGTGCATTTCCATCACTCTCTGCCTAGTGGGCTAGTCAAAGCAGAGGAAATTCCACCGCTTTGAGAGGCCTGATTACGATAATAACAGCAGCGCGGCAAACAAAGGATCAAGTCAGCGCGTGGGGAGCGCACGGCTCAAGAGCCTTATTCTGATTAACACGAGGGTGTTTTAGCAGCATGTAATATCAGAGGGAATGTTAATAACAGCATGTAGAGTCACGCAGAGCCACAATTAAAAAACACCAAGTGTGCTTCAATTACTGTATATGTGTGTGTTGTCCATGTGACTTTATTTAGTTCTATAAACCTGAGGTGTATTTGGCACTGACTGTGCATCATTCATATCTACCTCATCAAAAGTCACAATGGAACCTGCAGAGCTTCTGAGTAAGACGCTGTAACAGTTTAAAGAAAACGAAAATATAAAGTTTATTTTGCTCATATCAAGGTATTTTCCTCCATAAAAATTTTTTTTTATTCAATTTTTTATTTCACCTGTCCTCGCACCAACATACTGCATCTACCAGGAGTTAGTCTTCAGATTCAATGTGTGTTTTCATATCAAGGGAAACAACATTCATGCTTCATGGCTCAGTTAAAGTGTAGCCAAGCTCTCAAGCCCAACAGGAAGCAGGTTTTTGAGCCACATCATTAGGGAAAAAATGTCACCGAATGTATGTGTGTTTGTGAAAAGACTGCATAGGGGTGTGTTAGCAGGGGTCGAAAAGAATCAAGGTAACGTACCTGTCCTCGCCTGCCTCAGGCTTGTACTGTACAGGATTCGAAATGAGAATAAGCCTCACATCCTCCATGCATACCACCTCAACCCATCAACCTCAGCATTCAACAGCAGGCATATGTGTCAACCAAGAGAAGGTCCTTATGTTTGCCGAGGTCAAAGTCATCTGTCAAATGGGTGAGACGCCTGGCTGGCTCCGCAGAGGTAATTGGTACCATTGCTGCCTTCGAGGAGTAGCTTGACAAAAAATCTTGCCATATGTCAAGGAAGTTCGTTTAGGGAGCGCAGGCTCTGGCTCCCCTCATGACTGGATGTGCTCAGAAGCAAACGCACTGAACACGGAAGCACATGAAAGAGACACAGCTGTGATCAGCCATGGCAAAAATCAAATACAGTTGACACTTTGTGCTTTAGATGACTCCAGAGTTAGATGCAAAAGGCTTTTATGTGTCCCCTAAAATGTCAAGTACAGTCACAGTTTCAACAGAACAGTCTGTAAATTGAGTGAATAATTAATGATGTTTAACAAAAACACTGAACCTAGAGTTAAATATGTGACAAAATAAGTGGTTTGAAGTGCGGCATAGTGTTGTCTTAAAAATCACCCCTGGAGATTTATTAGCTCGAGGCCAGAGATAACTTCCGAATGTCTCTCAAGGCCAAATCTTATGGTTGCCAGGATACCTGCCTTTATATAGGGAGCAGTTTCAGTCAGGCTTTATGAATAGAGAGTTTGACAAAATAATGAAAATCAGCCATTTAACCATTTTCATTATGTTTCCACTCCTTTAATTACACTGTGGAAATATTTCCATTAACATCTTTTTTCTTCTTTTAGTTGGACATAGTGCGGCCATTTATAAAGGCAATTTCCACTTTTATAATATTCCTTAATTGTGTTGCAAGGTACAACACAATTGTCAGCTGTGTATCTAAGCCCATAAGTAAAAAAAAATTAATAAAA